>JAIUCT010000020.1:1953551-1975174 GCA_021307375.1 Tetraneura akinire | reverse complement strand
TATTATTATTATTATTATTATTATTATTATTATTATTATTATTATTACACGTCTGAAATTGCCAAAGATAATTTTTATAGCTGTTTTAACCTAAACCAGTGATGGTTTTTCAACATTTTCTGGGGGGAGGATCCTAAAAAATTATATATATATATCTATAATTCAAATGTATTATTTATATGTTTATAATTTATTTTTATTATTAAATAATTCAGTTGTCTACTTCAAATATTAACGTATGAAATATTTCACAAAATTAAAATAATATTAAATTTTTTAAAAAAAAATGATAATAAACCGATGTAATATCGAATTGCATTATTTCGCAGGTACAGAATTGGTAAAAATTAAAGGAGCAGTCGGCTGGCTATTTCTTACTTTACTAACCGGTATTTTGAACCGGGTCGTTAGACCTATATAAAATAAAGGTTTCTAATAATTTATATTATACAGGTCATAGAAACTTATGACCTGCGTTCAATATCTAACACGTAATTTAGCAACGAACATAAACGTAATATATTTCTATAACGACAACAAATATAATAAATGGAAATACACTATCACCTGAGTAACCCTGATCTTGGAGGGTAGTTTATTGTAGATCACAGGTGTAGCGGAGTGCGTGCTTCTAGTTGAGCTGAACAAATTAATATATAAATAAGGAAATAATCACGACTGTATGTTTTCACTATTAAAACTCGACTAGGTGTTTCAGCTATTTAAACTCGACTAGATGTTTAAGATGTTAAAACTCGACTAGGTATTTCAGATGTTGAAACTCGACTAGATGTTTCAGATGTTAAAACTCGACTCTGGCCTATTACGAAAATAATGCTGAGACGACATAAAATGACGACTCGGGTATAAATGCAACCATTACAGTATTATATTGTTAATCGTTAAGATGTTGTTTAATCGTTTTTACGCACTTGGACGAAAATAATTTGAATTAATTTTTCCGTTCGGTTTCGTTCACGTCCTTCAATAATAATAATTTATATTTTATTCTATACAAAATACTTTTCTTTCAATTGCGTAAAATATACACTCGTATGTGCATTTTTTATACCATAATTTATTGAAATGCCGTTTTATAATTTATATTATGGATAATTCTAAAATCTTAATAATTATTACAACTATTATTTATTAATTGACTTGTAATAACACGAAAAATAAATAAAATAAAATTAAGAGGGGAATGAGTAATATAAAGTTATAAGTAAAAAGTAAAATAAAAGTTATACTGGTTAATTGAAGGTTATATGAGGGTTGAGTTGATGGTGTTATGTGTTACTATCTTCCTTCTAATATAAGGAGGCCCTCGTGGGTAGTGAGTTCGAAAATAACCAAGATATATATGATATATTATAAATATGACAATAAACTTATTTTAATTAATTATTTTAAATAAAATTATTTCGATAACGTAACAATTATATTTATTCCCTTTTCTTTTTATGCGAGCTATATTATTTTATTTTAATTACGAGTATATATTAATCTTTTTATGTGAAATTTAAATATAGTTCTATAAATATAAATATATATTTCCTTTTTTTATGTTTAAACATATAGTAAAATTTTATAAGCGTGTTAATTATAACTTCATGTATCAAATGATCATAAAATGATGAAAAATATTATTATAGTTTATAGAGTTTATTTATAGCATAAAAGGCGACGTAAGAAATAATAATAACAATAATAATAATAATCACTACCTTAAATCCTACGATGATTACCGGAAGTATAGGAGAACTAACAGGTCGTGTAAAAGATACAAACAAAGCTGATGAAATTGTTGATGAATGAAACCGCGTCAACAATCTCCGAAATAAGTTCTCATTGGTATGATGTTATAGTATAATGAACTAATGACTAATGACTGTCGAGACTATACAGACGAACACTGGGGGCGAGTTGGTCTTGCTAGGTCATATTTATGCCTTTTCGAGTCCAATCTTCAAAAGGATTTTGTCGACGAATTGATGGATTAAATGGTTATAGAATAGTTTATATTCGAATTGTAAAAAGTGATATAAGATGGACTCGGAGACACGTATCGGTGAGACCACAGTCCTATTATTCTGTTATTCATAGAATATCTGAATATCCGTTGGAACAGCAGATGTCTAACGGTTTTTTTTTATTAGTCATTGACTCGCCAACCGTATTCTCTTCTTTTACTAAATTTAAGAAATGCCTTATTGTATTGAATGGTAGCTGATTCCTGCGCCGCCTATAATATAAATAAATTTATTGAAGTATTATGCACTATACATGGTCGCCGTCTTCAAAGTTCTATGTCGAAGGGATAATTTAACTGCCTATTGAAATCGTGACGGTGTTTTGATGTATGTTGATCCGTTTATTATATATACAAGTACGTACAATATAATTGGTCGAAAAGTTGACCGTTATGTTGACAATAGTATCATCTTATTTTATATTTTATATTTACAATTAAGAAAATAAATGATGATATTTCGTAATATCATTACAAACTTTATATTTATTTTTGTAGCATATTTTAACATTTCCTTTTTATATGAAAGGTTTCTATGTTGCAATCGTATGCCACATTTTCCGGCACGCAATTGTCGTTCTTTCTTCTATTGCCATATTTGAAATGCGTGCCGTCTCCTCTCTTTATTGCCCGGCTCTTGATCATTGCTGGCGTTGCGTATTTTCTGTCCCACACCCAACCCATATAAGTGCAAAAGTCTATAAATTTAGTAGTTAAGTTTAAATACGAGTATATTCCCAATTCAGCAGCACGGTAATCCAATGGAAACGTGTGATGGTAATTATGCCATCCCTCACCCATTGTCAACAATGAAAGGAACGCATTCTCTGTAGGTTGTATGTAACTATAAAATAAAACAAACAGAACAGACTACAAAAGTGTTATCTGATAAATCGTATTCCAGGGTTGTAGATACTATGCAACGTTGCTAACGTTATACGTTACACGTTATACGTTACGTTATCGTTGCGTAACGAGCTATTTCAGCCAACACACGAAAATGAGGACAAAATGTTTATTATTAGTATATTATGGAACTTATGTTTTAATACAATAAAACGAATAACAAAAAGTAAAAAAGAGCTGATACTCCTGCCGCACAGGATACAGGTGTGCGAATCATAGCGTTTATTTTACTTAGAATTTGAATGCAATGATAAACCATTGCATTCGAAAAAACGATTCTGAGCGAAGTTCTGTCAGATATGGGCATTTTGGTGACAAGGGATTATATGAGCATTTATACTGAACTTAGAGACTTGAAAATTTTATGGGGTGTTAATTTATATTGCTCAGAATATGAAATGGATTAAAAAAAATAATATTTGTCTCTCACCAGCTATATGGTTTGTTGCCGTAGTAATGAGCTAAACTGTTTCCCAATGAAGACAAATTGATAACATATGCCAATCGAAATACGACACATGTAAAAAATCCGTTCCAAAGAGTTTCTTCCCACAAGTAAAAAGGTATAAATGTTGGAATTAATACAGAAAAAATTGTGAACAGAATTATGTAGTATCTATCACAAACATAAAATATAATTAATAATTAAAATAATAATATAAATAATAATAATAATTAAGGCTGGGCAAGTTAATGATTTTTTTAAACTCAGTTAAGTTAGATTAATAGGCATCATTAAGAAAAAGTTAAAAGTTAATACAAATTTTTTTTTTAACTTTTAATGAAGTTAAAAAAAGTTATTTTTTTTATATGTTATCGTACTTAATTTCTTATTAACGAAAAATTAAATTAATAATTATAAATTATAATTTAAACAATATAACGATAACTACGACTGTTGTATTTACAGTGCCGATTGCGGTAATGAAAATTACTATAATAACATTTTAAATATTTCATAAAAACTAAATAATATATTACAGATTCTGATTCTATTTTTGTCTTTAGTAAACAATAACACATTAAATACATATAATAGAAATTCAAAAATAAAGTTGTAATGTGGGTAAATTATCAAGTAAAACGAGTAACTTTTACACGTTTAAGATATAGTTATAGTGAGTCCGGCCCAATGACTGCACGCGTCATTTTTAAATTCCTAATAACTCATTATATAGTGTGAATAGAAACATAATATATATACCAATTATCTTAAAATTAAACATACTTTTAAATTAATAAAACTTATTTTTTGTGTTGTGTGCAAAACTAAATTAATAATTATAAATTATAATTTAAACAATATAGGTATTGTGAGAATAGCCGAACTCGTCAAATGCTTTCAATCACGAACTGAGATGTCTTAGTTCGTGCTTTCAATTAACTGAACAAACTTTATTGTGTATATCTTTTTTGGGTTAGGTTATTATATGTTAATATTTATAGTGTGAGCAACTTGCTCTTACATTCGGCCCTAAATTTTAATATTAAAATTTAAATATATACAAACATAAATCATCATAAACAAAATGTATAACATGAATATACCAATACAAAAAAATAGAAAATAAACAAATGAGTGAAGTCATAAACAAAATGTATAACATGAATATACTAATACAAAAATTAGAAAATAAATAAATAAGTGAAAGTACAAAATATAATATAAATAAATGAGTGAAAGTACAAAATATAATATAAATAAGTAAAACTTTATTAATTCATGATGAAATCCTTGAAATGACTTGGAGATCGAACGATGCGTTTGGTAGCAAGCTTATCTTCCTGGATAGTGGTGGTATTAACATCAGTCAAGGGTGGATTTGGAATGTTAGATTCCTTGAAGAAAGTGTTGTCTGTATTTTCTGTAACATCCTCTTGATATTGGAAATGTTTTTCTGGGATTTCCAGATTGGGTCTATTCGTATATTTTTTTAAATCTTGGATGTGAACTATCTTAGATTTTTGCCATTGTCTTCTGGACAAGATATTCTGTAACAAACGGCCCCAACTGGACCCTGAATCACATACGGCCCTTTGTATTTTGGAGTAAGCTTGTTGTCTGTGGTTTTGGTCCAGTTATACCACACCAAATCATCTGTTTGGAAAGATCCTTGTTGTCGTTTTTGATCAAATCTTTTTTTATTTGACTCATGACACTTTTTGAGGTTTTCTGCAGCTACTTTCCGTAACTCTGCTAGATCTGAAATTTGCCGAAGTCGAAATAGTTCAGAAGTAATTGTACCATAATGAAGTTCATCATTAAGGATTCTTGGTTGGAAACCATGCAAAAGAAAAAATGGCGAGAAATTAGCTGAGCATTGTTGAGTTATATTAATTGCAAGTATAGCGTTAGGTAATTTTATGTTCCAATCAGTTTTGTTTTCTAAAACAAACTTAGTTAACACTGATATAATCGTAGCATTAGAGCGTTTAATGAGGCCATTTGACTGTGGTGTATATGGAGGAGTTGTGGAATGAGTGATACCATATTTAGAAAAGAAATGTTGAACTTTTTGACTAGTGAAAGAGGTAGCATTATCTGATATATATGTTATCAGTGGTCCATATTTAAAAATTATGTCTTGTTTAAGTGAATAAAATACCTCTTCGGAAGATGTTGATCGAGTTGGTCTAGCTATAACATAACGAGTTGCATGACAAATGTGTACGAGTATATATTGTTTACCTCCCTCAGTTGTTGATAAACTTAAATGATCTGTAGAAACAACCTCAAAAGGAGTTTCTGGAAATGGTCGTTCTCCCATAAAACCAAAAGGCAATGTTGTTCTGCGATTAACTATTTGGCAAGTTATACAACCTTGGATGTATTTTGCTGTATCCTTTCTCATAGAACTCCACCACCACCTAGAACGAATTTTATCTAAAGTTTTATTTTTATCGAAATGTCCTGAATCGTCATGACATAATTTTAAAATGCCCTGACGACAAGAGTGAGGAAGAACAATTTGATATTGTGCCTTTATATCACTGAGAATACGAATAAAAATATTGTTTTCTAATCTGTATGATTTTTTAATTTGCTCTCTGTTGTTGTTATTTTCCTTGTTAGTTAGTTTCCTTATAATTTGTTGACAATAAGCATCTGATTTTTGAGCTAGTTCTAAATGACTGTTAGGCGACGTTATGACTGCCATGCATATTTTATTTAAGTCCTCAGACTGTGGATAACGGGAAAGATGATCCGCTATTTTGTTTTCCCGTCCTGGCCTATAAATGGGTTCAAAGTTGAAGGTGGCCAGATCAACTACATATCTCTTGCAAATTTTCTATTTAATTTGGCTTTGTTGACTATATAAGCAGTTGAATAATTATCTGTTAGAAGTTTGAACTGTTTTCCTAATAAATACAATCTGAATTTTTCTGTAATCGCCCAATGTACTGCTGTTACCTCAAGTTTCCTTCAAGTACTTTGATAACATTTCTCTGTGTCCTTCAGAGAGCGACTAGCATATTCTATGACTTTTATTTCTTCGTTTTGAATTTGTGTTAGACAAGCTCCAAGACCATCATAACTGGCATCTGTCTCTAAAATAGTAGGAGCATCTTGTTTTAAAATTGCTAAAATTGGGGTTGTTATTAAAGCGTTTTTTAATGTAATAAAAGATTGTAATTGATCATCGTTAAGCTTTATAGGATGTTTATTATTCCTATTATTTTTAGTTGGGTTTTTCTAAAGTGCATCTGTTAAAGGTTTTGCAATAATAGCAAAAGATTTGATTCTACGTCTGAAAACATTAGAATACCCAAGAAAACTTTGAATTTCGTTTAGAGATTTGTACTTGCTGACAGCTTTATTCGATCAGGATCTGGACGATCACCAACTTCATCAATAATGCGCCCTAGCAATTTTATTTCTTTTGATGCAAAACAACATTTGGACTTTGAAAAGTTTAAACCATGTATTCTGGTCACTTCAAAAAGTTGTTTTAAAAAATGAATGTGTTCATCGAAAGAGTTGTGATCAGCTGCCAGGTCATCATAGTACTTGGCTAAAACTTGATCTGTTAAATGTCCATAAGCCTTAGAAATTGCTCGAGCTAATATTGCTGGTGCGTTTGTTAAGCCAAATATTACTCGACAAAATTCAATATAGTAATCAGGAGTGACAGCCGCCGTTTTATGTATGTCTTCTTCTTTGAATTTAATATTATTGAAAGCTTGTTTAACGTCAACTATGGATTTAAATGTTTTACCTGCAATTTTATTCACCATCTCATCCATGTTGACAATAGGAAATGGATCCTTGATCGTTTTTTGATTGATTGTTTTGGAATAATCAATTACTAATCGTTTTGGAGTGGTTTCATGAAAAGGTTGGTCTACCACAAAAGCTGGTGCTCCATAAGGAGAATTTGAAATATTGTAAGGCTTACATTTAATTGGTTTGTCATCAGTCAGATTTATTTCCATTTCTAACTCAGGAAATAAGCCTAATTCATTATCTGGAGATGAAAAATATCCTCATAACTGGTTACCAAATTATCAAGCTCTTGTAAGCCGTACGGTCGTCTGCCTCGGTCTGGGTAGTGCTTGGTTGCGCGTTCGCCGTTCTTGCTCCAAATTTGGCTTGATAAAACGCGTATTCGCCGGATTCTTGTCGTGCTCGCGAAGGTACTGTCCCAATGCCAGCTCTAGGTCTGGCTTGGTACACGTGGTGGGTAATTCGCGTACCGCGCACTCCTTTTGTAACACGGCCAGAGACAGTTGATTTAATGTCTTCGACATTATAAAATAATAAAATATAAATTCTTTTAGTAAGTTAATGAAAATCCAAACATAACTATTTAAGTTAAAAATAAATTAACTTTTTAACTCGTTAATTCCCAGCCTTAATAATAATAATAATAATAATAATAATTACTTTTTTTGAAACATGACATACGGATCATTTATTAAGTCAGACATATCAATTTCCTTTCCTTTTTCGATGGCTTCTGGATGTTTATTGACCAGTAACCATCCTACATGCGAGAAGAAAAGTCCTCTACACGCGTTGTGTGGATCGCCATCCGTATCACTATATTTATGATGCTGTCGGTGAATTCTAGTCCAAGTGAACTGAGAAAACTATGTTCAAAGACGTTTAAGAATACAATAATTTAAGTAAAGAAAATAATAATAATAATTTTGTTTATAAGTTATATCTTATATCATTATACTTAAGTATACAATTTATTTGTCGACAATTTATACCTCTCCGGCAAGAGTTTGTCCTATGATCAATGTAGCTTTTAACCAATCTTTACATTTGAATGCTCTATGAGAAAACAGACGATGTGCACCCATGGTTACTGAAGTATTGATAAAAATGAACAAAACTAGCCCTAGAATAAAAAAAAAAAAACCAAAGATCATTATATTATTACACAATCGCCATTTTTTTCTTTTTTATACATTATCACTAAATTGCTTTTTTAAATAGATACCTACTTAATAGAACAAATAATTATAAAGTTTTACATTAGTATAACAAAAAATTACAATGTGAGACAATTACAACAAATATTGAAATTAACAAAAGTCTCTGAATAACTAAACATTGTCATTGAATTCACCATCTTGACATCATCTTGATTAAGGGCACATTTTTACCAAAATTAGAACAACAATTAATAATAGTTAAATATAATTGATTCTGAAACCTAATGTTACTAGGTACATGAATATTGAACCGCTCACATCGGTAGTCCAAAGACTCAAGTTTAAGGACTCATTATTAGGAAGGAGAAGAATTGAGCGCTAAGCGGTAAGAATGGATAGGAAGAAGATTGTGACCAGAACGAAGACACGAAAATTTAACGATAGAGTCTCTGGGGAGATCGAGGTCCCAGAACAACGGTTTACGAGGAATAGCAGGGGAAATATTTCTATACCATTAAGCATAGTGAGGGGGAAAAGAAGACCAACGGAAAAGCCAAGCCTTCCTACGCACCTTACGATGGGAAGGTAAGAAATCAGGAGAAGGAATTCTTATGGGCGAAGGAATGATAAAATCTTTGGTGAAGGTGGCGAGAGAGTCAGCTATTTACCTGAAATGCCGACGTGACTATGTACCCAGAGAAAATGAATTAATTTAGAGGAAGAGCAAAGTTGAAAAAGTAGTGATTTGATAACAAAAATGAGAGGGTAGGAAGAAATTGTAAATACCAAGATAATGAAAAAAAAAGGGAAGTGTTTGGGGTAGATAAATTTTTAAGAATAAATTTGCCAGCTAAAAATCTACTACGGAGCTCAAAAGGAGGGCAAAAGCATTCAACTTCTAGGCAGTGATTTGGGGTAGAAGGAAGGGCGCCTATAATACAACGTAAACAGGAGATTAATAAAGAATTAAATTTATTCCTGAGATATAGAGAGGCTGAGACAAACAGAAAAGAGCAGTAGTCGACTTTGATTTTAATAATAGAATTGAAAATTAAGAGAAGAGATCACGGATGACAACCCCAATGCGTGCCACAAGTGGAGCGGAGGAAATGGACCACCTTGAGATAAAAGAAAACAGATACCGGACTTGAGGTGCCCATCTAAGCTTAGAGTCAAGGTGTATGCCCAAATATTTGACAGAAGTTGAGCGCTTAATCGGCAAATTATCTAGAAATACGTCGGGAATGTCTAAAAATCTTTTTCTAGTGAAGATAATGTATTGGCTTTTTTCTGGAGCAGTGGTAAAATAAGAAAGATTTAGAGCATTAGAAAGTGCGGAAAGAGCATTGTTAATATTGTTAATAGATTGATGAAGAAATTTATGAGAAGAATAAAGGACGATATCATCAGCGTAAATATAAGAATTAAAATAATTAGAGTAGTACTTAATGGTAACAGATAAATATTAAATAATAAGGGGCTAAGACAGCTACCTTGAGAAAGATCTCTAAAGAACACGCGTTTGACGACTAAACCGGATGGCGATGTAAAAGTTAAAAATCTATGGGAGAAAAGGGAGGAAATATAATTGCAAAGGGAATGCGGAATGGATAAGGCAGAAAGACGAGAAATAAGAGTGGGAATATGAACTTCGTCAAAAGCGCCTATAATGTCAATGAAAGCTGCAGTTAGATACTTTTTATAGTAAAAAGATTGATAGATATTACCTATCAACGCAGAGACATATTCCATTGTGCTGAGACCTCTGTGAAAACCAAAAAGGTTGTCAGGAATAAGACCTTTACTTTCTAAGAACCAATCAAGGCGATTTTTGATCATATATTCAACCGTTTTACATAAAACAGAGGATAAGGCAATAGGTCTATAGGCGGTGGGAGAAGAGTTAGGTTTTGGAATAGGGATGATATGGAAATGTAACCAAGGTTCAGGAACAATACCATTTAGCCAGAGGAAGTTGAGGATTTGAAGAAGAATGATAAATCCGTCTTTAGAAATATGAGAAATAAGATGAGTGGAAATAAGGTCCAAACCGAATGAAGGCGATGACCGAGAGGAAAGAGCCAAGGAGAATTCCGAGAAATTGAATGGGGCGGTTAGAAAGTTAGAAGACGGAGTGAAATTGTTTGGAACAGGAAGAGAAGATGGGTACATTTCGTCATAAGAAGGGCCATGAGGGGAAAACGAAGAAAACCAAATTTCATTAGAAGATGGAAGAGTACCAGATAGGCAATGTTTGAATTTTTTAACGGTAGACCACAAATAATTTAAAGAGTGAGAAGGATTTAAGGAAGAACAAAATTTGAGCTAGGAGTTCCGTTTTGCCATATTAAAAGTACGACGAGCAGATGAACAAGAGTTTTTGTAGTTAGTAAAGTCAATCATGGAGCCGGAAGATCTGTATTTTTTGAAAGCATTAGACCGGTTCAAAACGGCAGTGGTACAAGAAGCATCCTACCATATGGGAGAGGTTGAAGGGTATTTACGAGAATGCTTAATTAAAGGGATGGTAACCTGGGCAGCCTCAAATATACGAGATATAAAAGAGTTGTAATTATGGGAGGGAGAAGAAGAAAGGGAAAAAATTATAAGCCGTGAATCAAGGAACGAGGAAAAAGGAGGCCAATCTGCTTTGTGAAAATTAAATTTAGATGGAAGGTCTGGAGTATGAGCAGCATTGTTAGTACCAATTTGAGTACCAATGAGACCAATGTATTCAATTATTATGGGGAAATGATCACTGTCATGAGGGTTGTCTAGCGTTTACCATATGGAGGAGAAAAAGATGTTGGGAGTGCAAATGGATAGGTCAACTACAGTGTCAATATGAGGGAGGAATTGATGCGAGTGGGGGTACATTGATTGAGAATATTTAAATTGGAATTATAAATGCCGGAATATATAAAATTACCACGACGGTGGTTAATGGCCATTAAAGTCCCCGCCTAATAAGGAATTGGGAGATAAGAGGTTGAATATGGTATCAAAAAGATTTGAGGGAGGATTGGAAGAAAGGGAAAATATTGACCAAAGATAAAGAGGCTTGTGAGAGTTCAAAAATATTTCTACTCCTACCAGATCGATAAAATGAAGAAGAAGGGAAGATTTAATATAAGGGTCAATTATGGGTTCGTGGACTATATCTCAACCACTACCAAATTAGTTTTCCGAATGACAGTATCCGTTTCCCCCCTCCCACTTTATTGTAAACTATATTTTATGTGAAACCCCAATATTGTAATGCGATGTTGATGAACGATCGCTTAAACTCAAGTTTTACCGGCGATACATAGACGCTCTTCATTAATTTGTACATATATTATATTTCAAATAGAAATAATGATTACCATAAACCCTGTAGGTTCTTTTTTAATAGAAACGGTCGCCTCCGCTCCATCTACAATTTTTAATTAAAACATTTAAAAATACAAATATTTATAAATTAACAAATAGATGTAAACATACGTATTATTTCTTCCCACAATTAAATATTAATCATTATCAATTTTATTTTATTTTATTTTATAATTAATATGATCATAATATATTAGATATTAATATTATATTTATTACTTACACCATAAAAGCGTGAACGCCTTGATTTTCAATGTCAGGAACAAATAACCACCGTAAATACCCACCAAATTTATAAAAGACAACGAGATTACGCCAATCCACATTATTTTCATTTTGTATTCATATTTGGGTGTATCTTGTTTAGAGTTGTTGTCTTGTAGTCTTTCCATTATTTGTAATTTCATCTACAAAACATTTATTATTAGTGTTCAATATTAATGAAAGTAAATGATAATTAGTACAATTTTAGTCAATTGATTGCGACTACTACTTCGTGGCTTTTTCCTGCAATATAAATATAATATTAATTCTTGTTAATGATGTCCAATAAAACATCATATAAAAATAATTATATTATCGTATGTTAGTATTTTAATTCAATTTCTTCAAGACTTCTATATACCTTTATAAAAAATCTCTTTTACACATTTTCAATATTAATCACGAATTTTATATTATCTAAAATCACCGAATACAAGCAGAGGAAAGATAAGAGTTTTTATAGAATAGTGGTGGTATTATATCAGTATTAGGATAGAACTCAATTATAAATCATCGCATTAAAGCTAAGTTTAGTCAGATATACAGGTAGCTACTAGTTATCAATTTTGAGAAATTCGAAAATGAATGAAAAAGTATCAATTAGACATGATTCTATACTGTAAACACTAAACATACTATATTCTGGTTTAAAAAGTGTTTTCATTCAAACTAAAAAAAAAGACAAACAACTTAGTAAACCCAATACAATCCTCAATTCATTATGAAAATAAATTTTAAATTCTTAGCGAAGAAAAGAATATATTGGTTTTGCAATGATATGTGATTATTATTATTATTTATTTTTTTTTTTTTTTTTTGTGTTTTGTTTTTTATTCTGTAGATACTTTTATTATTCGAAAAATAATGCTCCGATTTTCAAGAATAGCATATGTTTCCGATTGGAAAGTGGATATAGTTGATAAACTGAAATTTCAACGAATTCGATTTCAATATTTAACGATAACTCATGCAATTTTGTAGTTAGAGACGATTTTATTGGATGTTCACACAGGTACTATATATATGTGGTAAAGTTTTTGAACCGTTACATTACTTTTTCTACAATAAATAGGACTTTGAATGTTTGAATATTTCGTAAAATTCTCGTTTTTACGTATATAATGTTTGATAAAATTAACAATTTTGGGATTAAGGTTTGAAAAATTTACTGAAGTATACTTACATATTACTCAACATCACATCAAAATATTAGAAAAATCCCTCATTTCAATTTTTTTTTATACCTTGTAAAGTTGATATTTTTAGTTTAAACGAAAATCTTAAAATCCATACGTACCTATATACCTGTTGGGTAATATACGAATGAAATTTCGACAAATTCGATTTCAATATTTCACAATAAATCAAGAAATTTTGTAGGAAAAGACTTGAAAATTTTATTAGGTCTTCACATAGGTACTATATATATGTGGTAAAAATTTGGAACAGTTACGTTAATTTTTCTACAAAATATAAGACATTGAAAATTTCGTAAAATTCACGTTTTTATGTAAATAATATTTGATAAAATTAGAAGTTTTGGGGATTATGTTCTGAAAATTTTACTGAAGTATACTGACATATTACTTAACATGATATCAAAATATTAGAAAAATTCCAAGGCTCAATTTTTTTTTTTATACCTATTAAATTTGAAATAATAACAGTAACAAAATAATTACTACTAACTCGCGAAAGTGACCCGTGTATTAGCATACTGCGCACATTTAGGATGAGTTCTAATACTAAAACGTCTTGGTGGCAATTTCGATTTCTGAGCGAAGCGATTTTACAATAATGAATGATTATTTTTTTTTTCATGTGTTTTTATTCTGTAGACACTTTTATTACTCGAGTAATGTTCTGATTTTCACAAATAGCATATGATTCCGGTTGAAAAGTGGATGTAGTTGGTACTTTATTTAGGTTATTTTTCAAATTTTTCAAAATTAACCCTATGCGGTAGAAAAAACGACGAAAAAACAGCATTTTTCAAGAAAACTGAAATTTCGACGAATTCGATTTCAATATTTGACGATAACTCGGGCAATTTTGAAGTAAGAGACTAGAAAACTTTATAATTATTCATTTATGTACTAGGTGTATGTTTACCTATATAGTTCCTAAATTCTAAAAATTTTGCGTTTTAAATATTTCATAAAAAATGTCAAAAATTTTAATTAATTCCTTCATTATCTGACTCAACTTCGCGCAGAATCGTTTTTCGAATGCAATGGTCTACCATTGCATTTGCATTCAAACTCTAATTTAACCTAACCTGTTTCCCATGTGGCAGGAGTATCAGCTCGTCTTTTTAACTAATAAATAGTTTATAGACGATGTTTATATGTTTTACTGAGTATGTAAACTTAATTTTAAAAAAGACGAAATACATCCGCTATAGAACCGGAAACATATGCTATTCGTGAAGATCAGAACATTATTTCGGGTAGTATTTTTGTACACAGACATAAAAAAAAAAAAAAAAAAATCACACATCATTGTAAAACCAATATATTCTTCGTTTCGCTCAGAATCTAAAAATCTAAAAAAAAAAAAAAAAATGGTTTTAAATTTTTACCCTGTTTAACCCCCTTAGGGGTTGAATTTTCGAAAATCCTTAGCGGATGTACGCTTTCTACGCCATAATAGCTACCTGTATGCCAAATTTCAGCCCAATCCATCCAATGGTTTGAGCTGTGCGTTGATAAGTACATTCTATCAGCTTACTATTTTATATACCTACGTATATAGATGACAGTATGACACATAATAATATAATCATTAAATGATTAAATTGTGTACTATTCTAATTTGTCTAAAGTTTAAATCTATCATCTACCTACACGGCTATACCATTTATGATTAATATTTGTTTTATGTACCTTCCTATATAATATGTTATATGCATATAATATCTATTTAGACATACTTATAAGTTATAGTAATACCTTAATTTACGTATAGAACATAGATAATATAATAATTAGTAACTAAATTATCTGAATACCTGATTATAAATGTCGAAGATATTCTTCATATAATAAAAAATCAAAGCTGAGCAAGTTAATGAAATTTTTTAACTCAGTTAAGTTAGTATTGACGTAAACAAGAAAAAGTTTACAGTTATTTATTTATAAAATATTTTGAAATCTCATTTAAGTATACAAAAAAAAAAAAATAATAATAATAATAACTTATTAACTATCGTTAAGTTAATTTTTATAAAAATTTTAAACAACATATAGAAACTTATGTCAAAATCTCAACTAACATAATATTATATACTTAATATTACGTATAAAAATTAATATATTATGCAATTATAAATTATAATTTTTCATTTATATTATAATATATTTATATATTTATATTATTACAGATTATATAATATAGTGAATATGTATTACAATATAATATAATACAATTATTTTATAAACTAATATATATTTATTAAGTATGTTATTAACTTATGACCTATTGGTTGAATGTATAATTATGTAGTATAACAATAAACATTTATATATATACAGTTATACCAAATAAACTCGAATTTATTAATATTATAAAAATTTAACTTGCTTATTAGAGAAACCCTTCATAAATCATATATAAATATATATATATATATATAAATTTTGACCCCATACATAATGTTGCATATTCACACATATCAGTGGTGACTAGTCCGGTGATGATTGTCCACTGACTGTCTAATAATTATTGT
Source organism: Tetraneura akinire (assembly GCA_021307375.1). Lineage (NCBI taxonomy): Eukaryota > Metazoa > Arthropoda > Insecta > Hemiptera > Aphididae > Tetraneura > Tetraneura akinire. The sequence continues at coordinate 1,959,488 of JAIUCT010000020.1, read as the reverse complement.
TATTTTATTAATGCGCTCTTGTATGAGTTGTATTGGCCGATGCACAATAAACGCACGCACATATAAATTTACTCGTGTCGTTCGGAGTCACAACAAATTGGCGACGAAGACCATTATTGAACGTAAAGGTAATTTGTTGTAGTTAACTTACATTAGTTACAACGATTTAAAAATGTCACAGAAAATGACAGACTCTAACGCAAATTTCAATTAAATTATTGGTTCACCAGGAAATTTCGAAAAGGGTATAGATATCAAATCTTTGAATCCAAATTAAAAAAAAAAGATCTGATACTCCTGCCGCAGGGATACAGGTGTGCAAATCATAGTGTTTAATTTTAATTAGAATTTGAAAATCAAATTCCAACCGGAAACTTCCTATTTGTGAAAATCGAAGCATTATTTCTGGTACCTAGTAAAAACCAAAAGTGTCTTCAGACATAATAACAAAAAAAGAAAAAGAAAACAGACCAACTGATCATAGGCGGAATTAGGGGGTGGCTTAGGGGGACTTAGCCCCCCAAAGCTTTCATTAGCCCCCCAATTTTTTTTCGTATATACGTATATTTTTATTTGTACATTTTACAAAATCACAGATATATTTAAAGTATATTTTATCAATTTTCAAATAATTAATTTACGTATATTTTTTGTTGCTATAATAAGAAACTATTACTTTACACATGCAGTTAAAAGTTAATATAGTAGGTTAGGTTAGGTTAGGTTAGGTAAATACTGCCATTTCAGTGAACGGGGGTTTATCTGTAAAAATTAATCAAACGTATGTAGTGTGTAGATTAATACGACAAGTTCTAGGAATTGTGCAGGTGATCGGAATTGAATTGAAAAAATCAATAATTATTGACTACAGTCTTTAAGTTGTTACAAGTTGCAATTATGTTACCTATCAGCTCTTCTACATGTGAAAGAAGTTTCTCTGCAATGCGTTGAATAAAAACATGGTTGAGAACATCAATGACTCAAAATAGATTTAATTCATTATCCATTATTAACATTGAAAAAGACATGATTAAAACTATTACCATTGAATAAATAATTGATCTATTTTCAGTAAAAAATAGATCAATTGCACTTAAATAAAGTAATATTTTATTATTTAAAATATGTTAATATATAATAATATAAATAATGTTTATATATTTTTAATATTATATTATTTAATATTTAAATGTATATAATTTATTTATTTATTTATTTAAGTATATAATTTAATTTAATTGTGCATATAATATTATGGTATTCAATAATTTAACATACATAAAACTATTTATTACATATTTTATATCATTATATTATATATACCTATACCTATACATATATAAATGATAGTGTAAAAGTTGTGTAGAGGTAAAGGTAATTTTTGACTTAGCCCCCCTAGAAAATTTGTCTCAGTTCCGCCTATGCAACTGATACTCCTACCGCATAATTTATAAATCTCTATCTGATTATAATATTCTATAGATATTAATATTACTAGTAGGTTTATATTATAAAAACGAGTGCAATTGAAGCAAAACGAATATAACTACGATGATGGTAAAAACTAAAAATAATATTTTAGTTTGTTCGGTGGTGTAAAATATAATATATATTATGATCTGTGCACATAACAGTATCTAAATAAGGGATGACGGATAGCAGTCTGGGGGGGGGGGGTGCGTTAAACGCGGGTAGGTATATTATAATAATAATAATAATATACACAGTTTTGTAACGAGAACGGGACGGGTAGATTATTACTGGGTAGATGGTGTGCGAGAACACAGCTTTTTACTTTGCCGGTTAACGTTTTCCGCGTGCCGTACTTCGTTATTTCATCATTTAAATACCACGACCGTGGTTGACGCATCCGTGTCGACGAAATAAATTTAAAACACGTCCGCTCCATCCACATGATTATATGAACGAGAAGTATATATGTTTATATAATATATAATATATATATATATATATGTAAAGAAACGTATGGAATAAAGAGCTCCAGCAATAATAATAATAATAATAATATAACAGCCGAATGTTGTTACCACTATAATAATAATACTATATACGAGCTCGCGCACTTAAACTGCAGGTATATACCGCGGTAATGGAAACTGTCACGATATACCTAACCACTCGGCATCGTTTTAAATTCGCAATTTAAAACGCGCGCCATAGACTCGTCCGTATATTATTATATTATATTTAAAGCGAATTAATGGTGACTGATGTGACGATGTGCCGCATCATCACTGTGAGAGTTATATTATTATTACAGTGTGATATAATTTATAAATTACAGGGATGAATGCCAAGCAGTTTATTTTAGTAATTTATTATTATTATTATAATATGAAACCGAACGCGGGGACAAATATTATTATAGACGAAAATAATATTTTTATAACAATATACGTTTTAACACTTTTTAATTCGTATAAATTTAACGTTTGTATTAGTTGTGTATATACTCTTACATTTTTCTGGAAGGCGATGAACGATTAAAAAAGATATTAGATTTTACATTTTACAATGATGTGTGTCTTTTTTTTATTTCTAAAGACACTTTTTCTACCCGAAATAATACTACAATTTACACGAATAGTAGTTATATATTTCCGATTGGTAAGTGGATGTAGTTGGTAATTTATTTAGGTCATTTTCGAATTTCTCAAAATTGACCCTATGCTATAGAAAAAACAGCATTTTTCCCGAAAATTAAAATTTTGACGAATTTGATTTCAACATATTACGATAACTCAGACAATTTTAAACTTAGAGACTTAAAAATTTTATTAGATGATTACATAGGAACTACCTATATATATATATGTGGAAAAATTTTAGAACCATTACGTTAACTCTTCTAAAAAATATAGAACTTTGAATATTTCGTAAAATTTTCGTTTTTGTGTATATAATGTTTACACACGTATAATAGTCGTAGTATATTATGTATAATTTCTATGTGAAGACCCAAAAAATTTTCAAGTTTCTATAATATAACTTCAAAATTGCCTGAGTTATCGTAAAATATTGAAATCGAATTCGTCGAAATTTCAGTTTTCGTGAAAAATGCCGTTTTTCATTGTTTTTCGATCGCATAGGGTCAATTTTGAGTAATTCGAAAAATGTCTTAAATAAAAGACAAATTACATCCACTTTTCAACAGAAGATAAAATGTCAAAAAAAAAAAATGTATAATTGTTAAATCTATGATATTCGATGATTTCAATAGTTGTTGTAAAATTGACCTAATTGACTTTCAATCACAACCAGATGGCGATTATAAATTTATATGCGTATTATCAGATCACTTAACAAAGTTTTGTATTTTAAAGCCCTTAACTTCAAAAATAGTTGAACAAGTAGCATATGTGTTACTAAATATTTTTATTTTCATAACTAAATGTACCACAAATCGATGTATTTGTCGGAAAATGCGATGTGTTTTATGTAACTCTAAATGTTACAATCTTGTAATAATAAATAGATTTATTTATTAAATATATAATTTAATATAAATGTATATTATTGTAATAATTTGTAATATTTTTTCTAATACTTTATAATATAATATAATAATACTTACATATATTATTTCAACAATAATAATAATAACAACCAAATGTATTTTGTTGGAAAATAATAACAATATTGTTTTACTTTTTACCTACTTATTTTACTAGTTAATGATGTATATGCTTCCTTTCTAAAATTAAATAAAATAACTAATTATTTTATATATTTTCTAGATAGGGTATTTATTTCATTTTAACGTATATAATACTTTAAGTAAAACAGTACGTTAATTTATAAAATACCTGATTTCATACTTTAACGGTATACTTATACTCTTAATTAAGGATAATTTAAACTTATATGGAGTTCGATTTAATTTAATATAATATACATTAATATATACGAGTATAACGCACGATTTTAGACATTTTTTAATCAATTAATTTATTAGATTTATTAATATTATAATAACATAATGTATACATTTTTTTTATTTTTTATAATATTATTATTATTAATTATTATGTATTATATGTAGAATTGTAGACGCCTAAACACAGTCCAAAAATATTTTCTAAGTACACCCATGATCAAAATTAATGCACTACGTCATATAATTTACACGACGCGAGTTCATGTTAGACAAATATGTATTAATTGTTTCCGTGTTTAATCCAAATTCACACTTAACTCGTTTGAATTGTTCAAAAACTTTAGCACACATTTAACAAGTTTGTTAGCATATTATACAGAGAGTTTACATTATATACAGGTATAATACTCATCATATATCGTTACCATTATAATATTATAATACATTTTAATTAGTGCTAGGGACTTCGTGCCTTAAAAACCCCTAAAATATATATGTGCATTATTCCCTAAAAAAACATCGAATTTGCACAATCTAATAATATTATCATATAGGTACACTTTTTTTAATTAATTAACTGAAATATTTTAACTAATTACACTGATTAAACTATTAAAGTGTTTCAAGATCTGCGTATAAGATTCACACATTATATCCATATTATGTAAATTAAAATTAAATATTTATTATAGGTAATTAATTATATTATAGACGGCTAATAATAAGGCAATCTCAGATATACGAGTAAATCATCGCTGTATAACGAGGAAAACACAATAAGCCACAATGATTTTACGCTATAAACAAAATTTTTCCGTATAGGTATATATAGGTATATATATTTTTAAGGAAATTTAAAGTAAAATTATATGAAATATGCATTTAAAATGCGAATATATAAAAAAAAAAAATGTATTTATACGTAAAAAACTGTAAAATATCCAAAATATGAAAAAAAAAAATGAAATAAAACGTTTAGGATTTAAAAATGAATTTCTATAACACTATATTGTAGCTATGTTTTGAATGATTATTAAAAAAACATGAAACTCCTAGAAGTCTCTAGTCCTATAATAGTTATAATATTTACAAAACTTGAATAATTAAATAATATTTTATGATTATATTATGCGATGCGTCAAGTGAAATTTATATACAACTTGTTCTCTTTTTTAAAATTAAAAAAAAAGAAAAAAATTAAATTCATATTTTTCGACGTAAATAAGGAACTTTCATCGAACGCAGCTGAGATCATGTCGTCGAAGGCGCGAACGTAATAATATGTATACAATATTATTTAATAAATATCTAGCAGTCTTTTTTTCGATTCGGGCAAATCGTAATAATTTTCCGACAGTTATTGAAAAGGTCGAGAAAAATTTTTCGGATCAGTAATTGAAGAGGAAAAATTGATTTTTATCGAAAAAAAAAATTCGGTCAGTCTTAATAAACTTTTCAATCAGGACGCTATAAGGTTAGTTCATATATAGATTTTATTTTCTATATAATGGATAATAATATACAGGGTGTATTAGTCGCGTATTTCGAAAAAAAAAAATAAATATTATTTTAAGTATGGAAATATTGAAACCGTAGGCCTCCGCACAAGAGGTCAATAAAATTAATATTATACATAATAATATAATTACATATTTTAATATTTACATATTATTATACCAAATTCGCACATTCGATCACGCGTATATAATATAATCATTTCGAATATTTAGTTTTTTTAAACGTATAAAATTTGTAATTTTTTTTTTCTACTTTATATTTTGTCCTAACGGATACACGCGGTACATGATAATATATTTATATTACCTATATAATAGTATTATCACGTTATTACGCGTTATTCGCGATTTGTTTTCCAATCGATCGGCATGTATTTGACTATATACCTATATAAATGTGTATACGATGGGCTTACAAGTTATAGCAATATATCGGCTCTTTACTACGGTTCTCTGGTGACCGATAAATTAATCGGCAGGTAAACGCAGGGCACTATTTATATATTATCTATAATAATAATA
>JAIUCT010000020.1:1942149-1952149 GCA_021307375.1 Tetraneura akinire | reverse complement strand
TGAATGTAGTATTTTGGTTATGTAGTAATATGTAAATTTTAAGAAAAAAAACCAGTTTTATTTTTACATTGTATCTAGACGTTATTTTAGTTAGTTAGTTTTAAATATTTAATGAGTAACAACTATATCTACAGACAGTTATGGTGTACATCGTGTGAAACATCTGCTTCAACGATATAAATTAAATACAAATATAAAGATATCATTTTTTTTTTTTTTTTTTAATTATTATTAATTGTTATTAAATAATTATTATTTCATACATATTAATTGTTAACATTTAAAACTCTGAAGTTTAATAAAATGAAAATACCGTTTAGTAAGTTATTTATTCCAATAATTCGATTTAAAAAATGCTAACGTAATATTAGTCTCGTTTAAAATGTATTTCTCGTATCTGATATTTAATAATACAGTAATATAATAATAATAATAATAATATTAAAAATATTTTTTGTATAAAAAATAATTAGTTATATATTAGATAGAAACATATAATATAATAATATCTAAATTTTCGCACTGATAAAATTTTAATTATTTTATGAATAATATTTTTAATATATTTTAATATGCAATATTATTAGAAATTAGAAATGTAATGTATATTTTAAAATAACTTACGTCCTAGTAAAAATATTTACGCATAAAATAAAAGTTTCAAAACTACCTACACAATATTATGACGTATTTTCGTTTGGTTGTAAATTGTGTACCTACTATATATAACACAACATAATAATTTCAGTTATTAACTCACTAAATTAGTTCACACACGTGCCCGTTTAATATAATAAAATATATTATGATATTGTAATATAGAAAAACAAATTGCTTGCAAAAAAAAAAAAAAAAATAAAAAAAATAAACGCATCGTGACAATTATCAATTACGTTTAAAATAATAATTAAAGTTCATTTTTCTGTCAAATGACAAACAAACCGCTCGAGTACGTAAGCACGACTACTCTATAGCAATTAGCGTGATCGTAATTAAAACCCGCAGGACAATAATTTCAGGACATTCTGATTACATTGCGGACGGGGACGGACAGTTGGCACGCAAGTTATCAACTCACTTCCCGGCGGCTATACGTAGCTTACTTTTCCGAACCAGCGTAGGTAGGTGGGTATAAAGCCAACACCCCTAACGCTCGATTTTTTCGAAAATTAAAACGGTCACCAATTTGTAAGCATTTTCTGCGTAGGTAAATAATACACACACACGTTTAATTTCGTTAAAATACCCGTGAGGGTCTATCCCTTTAGGTCTTTATATATACCTATATGTATACAATGTGTGCACAATTTCCCGTACGTTTTCCACGTATATAATCTCCGTTATTTTTGTGACGAGTATTTTCGATCATCCTGTACATATGAGACATATCGGTGGACGAAATTAACTGCTCTACGACACGATTTTAATTTAAAAAACAAAAAACTACAACCACGAGACAAGCAAAAGGATCGTTAACGTTTCGTCTAATGGGTTTTTCGCCTGAATTTATTTTACTTTTTATTTTTTTTTACCCCGTCCAAGTCATGTTATATACGTGTATAGTGATGGTCAAGTGAGAGTATACACTCGTGTGTTTTTATAATATTAATATAAATGTTTATACGAGATAATAATATATAATATTAAATGGGCGACAGATGGATCTTTGGCTACTTTTTTTTTTTTAACAGTCCGCCCCCCGCTGTGTATGTTATATACGTAGGGGAATAGTCGAGTTTAGTTTAGTTTTTTTTTTTTTTTTTTTTAGTTTTTATTTAATGGGGATGAAGTGTGCGCAATTGGCCTTTGATGAAGTCTTTATCCGCTTATCGAAATCATTAAATTGCTATTGCCATTATTCGTTATATTGTTATACGCGCCCGCTATTGTTTGTATTTTTTATTATTATTTTAACTATATACATATTATACTTGTATATATATATATATACATACTTGATAAGAATGATTTTTGGTCCAATTGTTTTGTTCAGATAAATAAATAATATGTTTGTAACAAAACGTTTAATACGACTAATGCGTTTAAATATTATTTTTATATAAAATACTCTTATTAAATTAAATCGTTTGATTAATTTATATTAATCATTATTCATTATATACGTACCTATAAAAGTTGTTTCGCGAGGATAGGCAGATCCGACGATAGTGTTAAAATTCGAACAACAATAATTTTGAAATATTATAATAAAATAATCGTAAATTTTTTTTTATTTTTATAAATTTTGTTTTCGTGTAATGGAAATAATGACAATAAAATAACTGCAGTATATATTAACATAATAATATTATCTATAAATACAATTTCATTTTCCAGGTGTTCTCATTGCAGAAACACTAATTCATTAAGTGCACATATATCATATTACTGTATAAACATGAAATGTAATTGCTGCATTTTTTATATTAAATATGGTATAGGTATACTAATTGAACATCTGGTAATTGGTTTTACAAACAATATAATATATCTACTCTCGTACATATCTATTGTATATAATGTTATATTTTGTTTTTAAAGTATTATTCCTATTTTTTATATTTTAGCTTGTAGAAAAATTTATATATATAATTCACAATTTTTTTAATATGTATTTAATCAACTTTATAATGTTTAAAATATTTATTTATTATTTTTAATATTTAAATTTTATGTTTAATAACTTTTAAAGCGACGACTACTCAAATGTATTTTTATTGCTATTATAATAATCAATTATAGTAATATATATTAAGTACATCGTACATAATATATAGATCAAATAAAATTTAAAAAAAATTTTGAACTATATAATTAGTAATATTACTAATAAGTGTAAGTTTTGCCTCCGAGTTAACCGATAAGATTGGCGGTACTATACATTACTACATATTACTATTAAATTATATTCATCCTGAGTTTAGGATATAATATATTATATATGTGTCATGAATAATAAATAAGAATACTCTATAACCTTAAATAATATGTAACATATATTATTATATATATTTTATTCTGAATTTTAAATTTCGCATAAATGCATATTTTACGTATAATTTTTTTAAATTTATAATTAATCTCTCTATTTCTCTCAAATTTAATTGAAATATATGTTATAAAATCACGTTATATTATAATATAATAATAATACGAGTAATGGGAATTATTAATTTATGAATGTAATAATGATCATCTCACCGCATATTGTGTTCTCCCATCCAGATGTGTTGTCCTTGTCGTGGACATGTCATGGATGTGATCCATTCTTGATCGTCATTAAATTCAAAATACCTGTTCATATTTCAAAGCAGGATTAGAGTAGCCCTTATATTCTATTACGTGTCATCGTGACTGTCCGTGTGAAGGTTCATAAAAGATTAATACTGTTTTTCAACTCTCTGTAATTGGCTTGTTTTGTAAGAGGAAACTATATACATTCATGTAATTTATTATAAAACGAACTGTGCCCATCGCCGTTAAAGAAATAAAAAATATTATTTATACTATTGTATAGTGTTGTAGTTCAGAAAAAGACAATAAATGAAGCATTTGAATAATATTATTAGGTATTAGAAAAATAAATAATAAACACTTCGTTCCATTGAAAACAAATTTAATAATATAAATTATTATATTATTAATTATAAAAAAAGAAAAACATTTAATTCGATTATATTAATTTACAAAACACAATAAGTTTATAAAATAGGTTCATTAAGTTAAGTGCATAGCGTGTGTTATGTGATTTTATATTTATCAATAAACAGGACGTGTATATATATATATGTAATCATTCAACTATATAATATATTATATACTACATAACAACAATTCGTGTTTATCGACTTATAAAAAACATAATAAAAACTACACAATTTTTTTATAAGTACCAATTATTTATTTATTATTAGATATTGTATTATTTCTCAATATAATATAATAGTTTAACTAATTCATTAACAGTTAGTAATAAGTTTTTAAACCCGCGTTAACAATTATTTTCAATGTAATTGACGGTAGATAAAATATCGTTATACTTTTATCTTAATTATAATTTACAATAAATAATAATAATACATATTGATATCAATATTACTATGAAATTAACATCGTAAAAAAATACCACAATTCATTCATTAAAAATTCTATCCGCATATATTATGATATTTAGTCATAACCGCAACGTAATTTTTTATACCGATATAAGAAAATAGACAGGAAATAAAAGTTCAATTTTGTAAAAACGACCTAATACCTAACCTGTAAATGAAAACCAAAATATAATATGTTAAATAAGTAAACACTTCAAATGTGAAGTTTAATTGCGAATAATTTATGTGACCATCACAAAAAGTTCAAAATAAACTTTGAATTTCATATTTGTCGAGCATAATTTTAATCGATTATTATGTTATATAATATATATACACATATATTGTAATTTATGATGCATAAGTATAATACTTTAAAATCATAAAATTTAAATTCCTCGAGGGTTAACAATTTAAGGTATTTTTAAGTAAAAGAAGACACGATGAGGCAGACGGATATACTGTCCCCAACTATATTATATGTCCCTCGAGACTATATCTGAACCCCATAAAACGAGATTTTTAGCTCATACGGCCATTTTTCTTTTGACGGGATTTATATACGTCTTTTCGTAAATAAATATATTTTATATATTATACAACAACTATTATGTATTATAAATTCGGCTATTCGAAATCTTTACGTAACTATAAATTTCTTTATCGTTTATTCATTCATTTTTTTTTTTTTAACTAAACTTTGACGATAGAGACAAATAACACGTCGTAAAAATTACAAATTTTTGTTCTTTAATTAATTTTCGTGTGCATTTACAACTCAAACACGACAAAACGTACGTTGTGTATACACAAATACAAATACAATACAATATAAATATATACGTATGTATACAATAAATCGTTAAAGAACACTACAACAGTTTTGTTAAATTTCCCGGTTTTCGTCGCAATAATATTCCGGAAGCGAGAGACTTTGTCATAGCGGGAAAGTCACTATACGATATAATATTATAAAGTCGACGAGTGAAGTTTTTCATTACACTTTCGAAACGTCATCGCCTCCTCCGCACTGCTGCCACTTGTTCATCGTCGGTTTTGTGTACAAAACTATATAAAATATAATTCATGCGTATAACTCGGAGGTGATGATGGCAGACGAGGAATTGAGAAAAAAAGACACACAGAGAGAGAGAGATCAAACGCCTCCGAACACAAAAGATATTTCGGGAAAACTCGAATATTGTGCGTGTATTGTCGCGCTGCAACCGTCGGAGGAAAGTGCGTGTGCATTTGGGCAAAACAAACTTTTATACTCTACACGTAATATATTACACTCGAACGGTCCCGGGACGGTGTAGGGAGGAGTTTATCTTCGGGGGCTGGAAGAATCGCGCGCACTTGTGTGTGTGTGTGTGTGGATGACGGGAAGTTCGAGCGGAGTCTGTACAGATGAGCAGCTGGTGCGCGCGCTTGATCAGCCGAGTGTCAAATCTCGGTGGCAAAACGTTTCGTTCGGTACATTATGTTTGGATTATACAGGGTGTCGGTTATCTATATAACGGACGTGTTTCGGTTTGTACCGTATTTCATAATATATAATTTGTTCGAAATGTTTAAAAATCGTAGTCTTTTTTAGTTTTTTTTTTTAAAAAAAAAATTATTTTAAACACATTATGATGGTTATTTTGTATGTATTCTTTTAATAACGAGTATAATATATGCATTTGATGTTAATAGTATATGCCTTTTTTTTTTGTAGTTCAAAATTAAAATAGTGTGTACTAATATATAAGATAATAATAAAAAAAAAAATTTAGTTAAATACACATATTAAATTAATCGTTGGAAAAGAAATGTAATTTTAATTAATTCAAGTTTTTAAAACAATTTTAGTTACATTATCCCACATTTCGAAGTTGATCTTCACTTTGTAAACATAAATAAATCGTACATCAAAATTCTGACTATAAAAATAGAAAAAATGTATGAAATACAATTTTTTATATAATACACGGGTATATATAAAAATGCGCTATATAACATATACGAATTGTAATATCGATAAATATATTTTAATAATTGACAATAGATGTTAAATTATTTAGGTGTATACTGTACGGTCGAACACCCTGTATTTTCTATCCAATCCGCTGCTCTCTTTATCTTTCTGTCGTGTTCTTTCTCAATGACGATTTTCTCTCGCCCTCACTACAATATTAATAATATACACTTGATCTCGCTCTCTGTGTACACGGATTCCTCGCGGTAGACATATTTTTACAAAGGACACGCCAGTACGACACTGTGATTTCGAACAAACGGACAATATTGTAGACTAGCGTGTTGCGGAGCGGGGAAGTAATTCATATTCAGTTCTTTTAATAAAAAAAAATATTTTGATTTATTATTATTATTATTGTTGTCATTTAGATATTATAAAAAAATGACGTTGAAACGAACGCGGTTGAACGTTGTCGATTTATCGCACAACCGCAGATGTAGGTATAAATTATATAGCAAAAAACAGCTTTCGCAAACTATATATACAATAACATACATAATAATATGACTTCGATGAAAGGAAACTAAAAAATATGTTCTATGTGTTACAATAATTTATATAAAGATATTTCATTTGATTTCCTGTGTGAAAATTGTACGCGATCTGTACATATATTATATAAAATTATTAGGATTTACAATATCTATATTACTATATAATATATGAGATATTTTGATACATTAATTATCGAATGCCGATCGATAAGGACGATACATTATTTGTTTTATATTTCATTAATTAATAATTGATTGTATTCAAAATTCTATATAATTTTATTATTAATATAATAATTACTTATTTACGACACATAGCACATACTCATATGGGATGAGCTTATATTATAGCATATATTTAAACTAGGTAGCATTATGTCTTAGTTACGTAAATATCAGGTCTGGTAGCAAAATTTCATACCTTTTCAGGTGAATAATATAGGTAATTACTTGATACTTTATACAGTAATAATTATATATTCTATATTTCTATTATCTAACATCTAGAATGTCATATGACCAGCTCATATAGTACTTATTGAGAACATAGTATGACATTGTAGAAGTTATAAGACAATAAAATATATATTGAAGTGTCTTCTTCTTTCTTGATAGTATTGAAGATGAAATTACTTTCATCTAACATCGATCTTACCACCTTAGCAAACTCTGGATTTACGTGATTTATTAATTATAAACTAGGCTTTGGTGGAGAAAAAAAAGAAAGATGAAACACAAATTTATATATTGGACATTGGAGTAATACGTTTAACTAGTGTACAGTGGCAAGAAAGAAAAGGCATGGAAAAAATTAATCATACCAGAAGGTGTGAACATTCTACATTCACTGAACAGAATAATACACCCTTATTGGTTTGGTTGATTTCCTGTATACCTATAAACTTGGTGTTTACCAATTTTCCTATTCTATAGAATACATTATAAAATTTTGGTGTGAATTGCACTGGAGATTACAATAGTATATTTGCAATTTCCTATCTGGCTATATCACTTCAGCTCATCATTATAACAAATTTGATTATAAAGACGAACTGAAGTTACAGGCAAAGAGATGATTGCAGCTTGTTTCTTCCTCCTCTCATATGCACTTATGAACAAATTTTGTTCTATTTAAAATGGAGTGACAGTTCCATTTTATAACAATTACGAATTTAATAGCAACTTTAGCTTTATACCTATATTTAATTTTCGCATTACTTTCTCTAGAAGTATAACCAATTATTTATCTAACGAAGGAAATAAAATATGCATGGCTCATGAAAGCTTTTGCAAAAGTAAGGCAGTTTAGGCTTCCAATTAATTGTGAATTATTACATTTACGATTTTCTTTTTTATAGCTGTTTAAAGTATAAAAATCAAAGGAAGGGTTACTGCAGGTGTGGAAGGGATACATGTGTAAAGAGGATAGTGTTGAATTTTGATTAACATTGAATGCAATGATAAATCATTACATTCGAAATACGATTCTGAGCAAAATATTCTGTCAGATTTGTGTATGTAGATAACACATTTAGAGGTTTTATGATGAATCATTTATACAAGTATTGAACGTAGAAACTCATAATGTAAAAATTTTAATCAGTAGGTACATATTATCTATATATTATCTAATGAACTTTGCTCAAAATCGTTTTTCAAATGTAATGATTTATCATTGCATTCAAATGTTAATCAAAATTCAACACTATCCTCTTTACACCTTTCTCTTTTCTACACCAGTATCTCTTTCCTTGCTTTTTAGTATAATATCTAATAATAGCATTAATAAAAATGGCCAAAATATTAAATAAAAAGTTATTATTTCCATAAAGTTTTTTATAACTTAACATATATTAACTATTATATATTTTATTTATTATATATTTAAATATTAATTTAGTAATTAATATTGACTTAATCTATAGACACTATTAAATCAGATACAAATAATATTTTATTTAAATAATTAAATAATTATACCATTATTATTACATAGTTTTATTTAGTAGGTTTATTTATTTGCCACAACAATATTTTATTTTATACGAATGGATAATATTTTCATAATAAACTGTAAAAGCAAATAGTAATTTACTAAAGAGCACTGTCAAAACAATTGGTTAACTTTAAAATATCAGAAATAACAAAGATTAAGTATCAAAACTCGAATGGTAACATCAAGCGTTTATTTTTTAAATACGTATAACGAAGACAAAACTTTATTGCTCATAAAGCTATTTAGTTATTAATCCTAACTTCGGTCTAAGTACCTTAATCATAATTTAGTGTCTGTTAATGTTAATGGAAATGAAATACATTACGAGTGTATTTAATTATTTGTAAAGTAGGTACTGATGAAGTGCAGACACTAATTTTTAATTATGATGTATATTCTTTAGTGGAAATAAAGAATATAAAAATTAAAATATAAACGGAAACGAAATTTAGTTATCAAATCAAAACAGTTATTAAAATATTTATTCAAATTTCATCGCCAATAAAAATGTATAATAAGAATAATAATAATAATAATACCTCATTTAAGGTAAAATATATTAGGCATAATTATTTTATTATACTTATTATTGTGAATGGTAATAATATACTTGTTTTTAATTTTATAACAATACTAATAGTTATAATTCCGTTATAATAAAATTAATAATTTTTTATGTTTTGTATTTTATTTTAGTTAGATAATTTAATTAACCGAAGTCGATCGTTAAGCATATTGAAACATACTATAGTATTTTAGTAAACCTATAAGAAAAATTATTTTGAGCAGAACATATTATATGATATTATATTTGAATAAATTTTTGAAAAAAAAGAAAAACGTCTTTTATGTGATGCCTGTGAAAAATGAGCATATTATATAGTAGAGTAGATATTATTATGTATTATCGCTCGAGTCTTACTTGTAGGTAGATTAGCCGGTAACAAGGTTGCCACTTATTGGTCGAAAATGGTACTAGCTAGTCTATTGATTTTTTGCGGTCGCTAAGGTTATGGGTTCCGGCGGAGGGACGGGTGTTAAATCCTAAAACGGCACGACTAGAGTAAAGGAGCAACTTACAGAACAATCCTGTTAAGTTGTTCATAAAGCGAAAAGTAATTCACCAAGAGTGGAAATTGACGTACAAGAAGATTAAATGGGATGCGCAATCCCAGATGCCGTTCCATTTTAGGATTTAATACTACAGTAGGAAGGGATGATCAAAGGGAAAACGTCTCGAATTTTCTATTCACCGGGGCGTGCACGCGTATAGGAAAAACCCCATACAAATGTCTTTCTCACATGTGGTATAGTGAATAAACGGAAAATTTGAAATACATGTTTGGATAATAATAATAATAATAATAATAATAATAATAATAATAATAATAAT
>JAIUCT010000020.1:1925593-1942139 GCA_021307375.1 Tetraneura akinire | reverse complement strand
TAATAATAATAATAATAATAATAATAATAATAATAATAATAATAATATATATATATTAAATATAGAGTTTACGGTGATTCCGCAACTAAACAAAATTGTTTTCAAAGTGTATAAAAAAGTAATTAAATTCGTTCTCGAAATAAACCTTATCCTCGGGTTACAATGGAGGCAGTAATAATAATAGTTTGCATTAAATTTTGCGAGGATATAATATTCCACGAATCTGATCGAATAAATCAAGAATTATAATTTGTAAATTATGCATAATACATATAAATATAATAGTTATGTAAAATTCTAAAGACAGTTAAAATTTATTTAAAATATGTATAGGTTATTTTTGTTATATTTTATCAATAAGATCATACATTATATCTGGATCGCTATATGATGATAAAACGGATTGATAATATTACTGTGAATGAAAAAAATAAATTTTTTTAACGTATTATATTATTATGGAATTTAATTTTTATCCTATTTTTTAATAATATAATAATATATATTATTTTTGATTATTTTTTTATACAAATATAATTTGATGTAAATTAAATACTATATAAATATATACTCGTAATATATATTATACTTAAAAAATAATAACATTTATTATTATTTCTTATAGGTATAGTGAATACAAATTAAAATTTAAAACATAATATATTTTTATATACGTATTATCATAATATTATATTGTGATTGGACTTAACGACTTATATAATTACTTCATACATTTCGGTAGGTAATCGAAATATAACTTACGAAGATAATAATAATTTATAATATTGCATAAATGATGTATATACAAGTTTAATTATACCTGTTGTCACTTATAATTATTTATATAATATTAAAATTACTCTTATAAAAAATAAATTAAATTAAACCAATAGGAATCATGATTTCAACAGTAACATTGAACTGACAATAATATTAAATAAACTGACCAACTAAAATAGGAATATATTTCTTTGTAAGTAATAAATCGCGAATGGCGAGAAGCCATATATTTTAAGGAGAGATAAGATTATAGAGACATTTACTTCCTTATTAGTTATTGCAAACATTATTACAGGTTCTACGGAAATTTCATTATCTAATATTTTTTGTGCCTATAAGTATATTATTTTCTTTTGAATTTCATATTTTTTATGAAAAATAAAATTTTATAAAATACAATAAATTATTTTATGTTATTTTTAATAAAATTTTAAAATTGTTTAATAATATGAAATGATATCACAAAAAATACTGTAAATAATTATTTATTAGATTTAAAATATTAAATAATAACGATATAAGGTATTTCGTTCATATTGCAATTTGAATGCCTCCAACTATTCAATTATTAATTTATATAAAATTTAGACAACAGTGAAATTAGATTTAATTCTAAAACGTTTTAAATCTGTAATTTCTTATTATAAAACTTCTATACCTATACTATACATATTGATTTATTTTTCATTTAGTCCATAATTAATATGAAAATTATAATATTCTTCAAAATTTTAACGAGTCATTAATGATAAAAAAATTATTGTATTTGAAGCTAGCTTACATTATACAATAGATACAGAAACAGTATAGGTAGAGATTTATATTATATTCATTACTGCACTGTTGGGCATACCTAGATAAATTTATCTAAATAAATAAATAATTGATAAAACTGTTAATTAATTTACTATCTAAAAAATAAGTTTTGAAATTAACTGCAATTCGTTTTGTACGAAAATATATTATTTTTGTGTATCGACAATATAATAATAATTAGATACATATACCTAATATTATTATAATTTTCTTATCTCGGTCGCGTGCGTCGTCGCGCCTGATATCGCGACCATATGTTTATATTAATAATAGTTAATATATTAATTTTATTATTTCCCCCATTCCCCTCAACACCGGCCATATTTTGTAACACGCCGTTCGCCGCGAGTATATAGAGTGGGAATAGTGTGTTAAGTTAACTCGTGTCGGTCGTCGGGTCGGGGACGAAAATAATATTATAAGGGATGCGCTCGTTATCTGGCGCATGCCATCGCCGCGTGACCCCCGCGACACAGATCCGGTCGCCTAGATAGCGTTGATAATTTATGCGCCCCCCCTCGCCCTTACCACGTTAAACGAAACGACGTCGTCGACAAAACCCGGTTAGGACCCCACGACCCTCCCTATACCGCGGTCGACACACATTAACACCGGTATAACTACCCCACCTAACACCGGTATAACACCACCGCGACCATTTCACGATCCCTTATTATAATAATATTATAGTGATTGTTCCGCGACCGAAAAAATATATTTTTATATTACACTCGTGCGCGGCGCTAATGATTATACACGGATCCTCATGGCGCGTCCCCCCTCGTCATGACCGTCGCCCACGCCAATGATGGCACGCGGTCCGATATGACGCCACGGACCGAAACGTTTTGTCCGGTTTCCCCTAAAACCTGCACGGACGACGACGGTATGCGTGGTAATAGTAATAAACTAATAATAATTATTATTTAATCTAAAATATATTTAATGATAAAATAACGTATTATTGATGAATAATAAAAAAAATATATTAATTATGCGTGTATTATTATATGTGCAGTGTATATATATTTAATTTTTGAAAATAAAATTTCAAAAAAAAAAAAAAAAAAAAATGAAGTATTTTTAATTACCTATGTATTAATATTGAGGGAATTTGTGACTTATCTAATGAACGCGTAAAATAAATAGGCGTAGATATTATTGTCCACGATAAGGTCTTTTATTGCACTATAATAATAGCGAAGAACGATGAAAAATGTGAATTACAAAAATTTTTTAAAAAAAAAGGGATGAATTCGAGGGAAATATGACTCTCGAATAATAAAGAAATAATAATAAATGCATATTATTATACATAGGTACTGTTTGAAGGAAATAATATAAAAAGTCAAGTAAATATTAAAAGTATACAATAATAATGTAGTAATACTTCGACCGGATAACAAATATATTATTATTATTATCATAATAACAAATACAAAAAATAGCGTATACGAATTTTACATTTTAAAATAGAAATTGCGTATACATAATACGTGTATATAAGCGTATAAAAGACAACGGACACAATGATCTAACCAGTAACCGGGTGACAGAACAATGGCGTTTGACCGGAGGGAATGAGACGTCGAGAGACTGCTAAGACTGCATCATATTATCATTATAATATACACACTATTCAGTTGTTGCTCATATTTCGTGCGCTGTTACACAGACGATTGCATTTCGAAAATTGCAAAAGGTCCCGAGCACCCGAGCACAGTCGTTTACATTGTAAATCCGCAAGCAAATTTATGATTCGCATCAACCATTGTTTTGGTCGCGGTATTTACCCGGATACTGGTATATATACCATATAGTGCATATTATAATAATAATACGTATATAGGTTTAATGTTATATACCGTACGGCGAAACAATGCCACAAAAAGTTCGACGTCATACCACTTTCAACCATTATCACACAACATTTTTATTGTCACTGTTTTTATCATTTCTTTTTTTTTCTCTCTCTTATTGTTTTTTTTTTTCGTATTATTCACACACCGAAAGAACAAACGTATACATTATCCATATTATAATTATTATACTGTCGTTCGTTTGTGTTCGCATAAAATATAATGGACGGATCAGATGGCAAAACCGAACACTTGTCCCACTCGAACAAATTAAATGAACTTTATTAATTAATTGAAAATTATTATTCTTAGCTTATATAATATAAAAATTATCGGAACACGCGACATTTATTGACGACTCGTCAAACACGATTCAACGATTTTAATATATAAAATTAAACGTCACGTTCATTTTGAGACATTTTTTTTTTCATCTCCTAATATTTCATCTTTATTAACAGAACTACACTGCTGTTATAATTCCGGATGCAAATCTTAGATACAAATACAATTATACGTTTTTACCTGATAATATATCTGATAATCGCAGATACGAATGTGAAAAAAAATATTATAAATAGCGCATTTTATTAGCTTACAAGCAATACATACAATTACATAGCTGCGCATTTGGAAGTCATTTGTGTAAAACGAATTTTAGATTATCTTTCACGTGTATAATTTGGCGATTTTATTTTATTATTATTTATATCGTTTAAAATGATGATCGATATGCTAAAATTTGTCAATTACTAAATTTAATATTGCCATTCACCGAAAAAAAATACTATTAAAAGTAAATAATAAGAATATGTTATTAAAATATGTATTCAAGTATGCAATATAATATGAATATCAAGAAAGAAAACATCGGCCTCCGTGGCGCAATGGTTAGCGCGTTCGGCTGTTAACCGAAAGGTTGGTGGTTCGAGCCCACCCGGGGGCGATAATTTTTGCTATTTTTTTTTTGTACACGTGTTTTTAGTATTTTTCCAACGTATCATAACACGCTCAAATGTTATTTTATTTTTTAATCATAATAATTGTAATCATAATATTATTACCTATAATAAAATAATATAGTAAAATTTCCCAATTCGTTAAATATAATAATATTATAATTATTATCAACTAATAATCGTTATTATTTAAAATAATTTAAATATGAAGTCAAAAAATGAAATAATTATTCGAATAATTATTACTATTGTAATAATATCAATTAATAATAATAATAATAATAATAATAATTTCAGAATATACTATATTTTATTATATTATTATAAATTATATTAATATAATTATTTATTATTATAAATGAGTATAGTCGGTTATACGAATTTATTATATTCTGATGAATGTTAAAATTAATATACGTGTAAAGGCGTATATCAATCGTATTCTTTAAACGATATATTATTATTTTAATATACGAAATGATAATATGATAATATCGAAAAAAATGCGTTCTTCTATAACGTCGTAAAAACATATAGTTATTTATTATTAGCTTACAGAGCAGTATGAAACTATACAAATGCAATATTATATCGAAATAAATTAAATAATAGTTAAATTTTAATACGATTAAATAATTCATTTAGTTTGGCACATCGATATATATAGCGTTTAAAATAGTCCCTCGATTTATTGGCTTTATTTAAGCTATTTAAAATATATATATACATAAACACAAACAATTGAGTCGTATATTAAATGAAATACTTATATAAATTTTCGTAAAAAATACCCACTAAAGATTATAAACATATATTATATAATACGTCATATTGTTAATTTCTATTCGTTTTTTGCTAAATATAATTGTTTATCTTGCTTCTCATTTTATATATACGATATAAATATAAAATTTAGTTATATAATAATAATAATAATAATAATAATAATAATAATATTTATTATATGATGAGATATTAAATTAGGTAAAATCGTGAATACGGATATAAAAAAAAAAAAAAAAAAAAAACATTTGTAATGAGCGAGTACTGGCGCAATGAATACATAACTGTATAGAAATTTAGGGGAAATATACAGTCATGTTATTATTACGTTTTACTTGGCCCTTAAGGGTAGATATGTATATTCATGATGGATCCGAATTTGTATTTTATTTCCAAAAATAATAATAACACATTTTACATTTCTTATAATATAATATATACAATTTTTTTTTTTCAGAAACACGTTAGTTTTGCTAATGGCATCGTTTATACACATATAATAGAGATCGTATTAATATTTCGTAGATTCTCGGAAACCGTCTCGTCATAGCCTCGGGGACCGTCAGACATTATTGGATATCACAACAGCGCAGGATTTAGTCCCGTCGATCGGGACTTGAGCGTACACATAATGGACACGAGGGGAAGTCGTTTATATATACGCACATTATATTTTTACTGAAGAATATCGCGTATAGTCGTGCGATTTGTGTACGTGTGTCGGTTATACGCAGGACGAAGGACGAAGGACGAAGGACGAAAAAGAGGCGCTTTTATTCCTGTGCAATTTATCAAATTACATCGGACTAGCGGTGCGAATGCATGGCTCGCGTACAAAAGCAGAATCCCGCGGGTCGACGAACGTTTTAATCGGAATGAAAGCTTATTTCGAGTTTTACTGTATTGTATATACACACATATATATATATATATATAGTGACAAACTATCGGCTAGCTTTTGGAACAGAGACTCGAGTTGTTTTATGTGTGTGTGTGTATTTTAAATTACGTCGAAATGCTTTTGGGAATACTGAATAGAATGAATAAAAAACAGATTGTAAAATCCCAAAAGGTCAATATAAGGATATATAGTCGTAATTATTATGGTGTATTATATAAAAAAAAAAAAAAATACAAAAAATACCTGTTCCACTACAATAAAATACCTGAATTACGTGTATAATATACGTCATTTGTATATAAGCACATATAATTATGTACGTACACATTTGTGATAAAAAGTTATCATTTTTTTATTATTATTATTACCCATTTGTTATATGTGCCCATAATTCTAAATATATACTTACTCTGTAATTAATTTAGCCATTTAATTATTTTTATATTGTTTACATAATTATATTATATTATTTGTTATTTGAACACGAACGCACGGTAATTTAATTAAAATATAGTAGGTATATTAAACCTACACACTTTTATACAAAAAGGTTTTAGTTCGTAAAATCTATGTTCATAAAAATTATATTAAAAAACTAATATTCATATAAGGACATAAGGTATACACTCTATAATAGAGTAATAAATTACTTTATATTATTACAATACCGATATAACTTAGGCACCAAATAATTGACCATTATATGACATTTATCTTAAGTATATATAGTGAAAAATAATATTTGTATAAACAAGACTATAAAATATTAATTAGCATTGTTTAATGTTTAACGCGTATTATTTATTATTCCGAATAGAATTTTCATTTTAAAAATCAAAAGTTATTTAATATTTTGTTATTTTTCCCCCATTCGCGATATTAATTTTACATAAATATATAAACAATAGATAAACAATTATAAAAGCTCTGGAGTATAATTGTTTTCAAAATAATATTCGAACAATATTATACGCAGTTGTTACTATATTAGTCGTTATACTTACGCTAAAATGTTGTTGTTAGTTTTTAAAAAAAGACTTTGATGGAATTATTAAAATAAAAAAAAATAATAAATAAATAAATTTCAGTGAAAGAATAAAGGGTAGAAAATGAATAATGAGAAAAAAAAAATGAAAAAATGAAACCTCCAATCGTCTGAAGTGTTTATAAAAAGTTTTCGTGACAAAAGGAAGAGTAGAAAAGAACGGGGACCTTTTAAAATACATTTTCCTGGAATTATCGTAATTGGTTTTTTAGTTGACAATATTCGAACCGGGTAGGTATTAAATACGTCTCCGATGACAAACGTATCCCCTCTGGCACTTTTTGTTCAATCTTTTATGTCTCCGTCGTATTGTTCTTGGGAACGTTGCAGTCCTCGTAATTCTAGACGAGTTATTTGGAAAAACTTAACACTCGCTTCTGGCCACGTTTAAAACTGGTACTATATAATATATATGTATTCTTTTTTTTTTTTTATGATTATTATTATTGTTGTTATTATTATTTTTCCTATAGTTTTTTTTTTTTTTTTTTTTTTTTTGCTGTCATTGATTTGTTTGTGTGTTTATCTGGGGGAACTGTGACGACGTATGCTTAAAATTGAATAGTGTATTGCATCTCCTCCCTTCATTCGTTCTCGGCTCGTTTAATCCTTGTTTCCAGTTACGGCTAATCCCCGCCCCGTCATATCATCAATATTTTTGAATAGCGCACTCCCGACGTCACAATGCGAACACCGTATAAGTACAAATGAGAGTTTAATAGAGAGAGATTACAGTCATCGTTATTATAATAATAATACACTAAAACTAATCACTCGCCTGACGACATATCGCACGAACACAGTTCAAAAGGCACAAATTCTGTGACAATAATATATACGTTAAATATCAATGATCGAAATTTAATCATCCAAATTAAATTCCATTTATATACACAATCCCTAAAATGCATTTATTATTGTTGGAATAACGTATGTATGCCACAAATTTAATTCATATTGTATAATTATATAAATGTTTTGCTGTTATATAAAACGCATTAGGTGTTTAGAACGTCCTTTGTATAAGAATTTATATAATATGTTTAACAATATTTAAAAATTGTTATAACCTCTTTGGCGGGCAATGTTGGAATATTTCGCATCATTTAATTGAAAATACTCTTAATTCAGCCGTTATCCTACGTATAGTTGTTTTTAAATTAAAAATTTCATAACAATATCAATAATATAATGAATTCTGCATAGCGTGATTTCGCTACAAGGTTATATATCGCATTTTATAAAGTTTATAACGCTGAATAAATGGTAATAATGGAAAAACGTGGGTGTGACGATGACACGTATTAATGGCGCCGTATAATATTATTTTTACACGTCAAGACAAAACTTAAAATTATATCGATATTAACTATATAACGAATAATAATTGAACGCGTGTCCTGATAATATTCAAAAAATAAAATACTTTTTTTTAAAAAAAAAAAAAAAAAATGTAATATATAAGTGTATACACAATAATATAAATTATTACCTATATAATATATTATATAGTTGCCGACCAATTAGCAGTTTTTATTGCAACGAAAATAACACAATATACAATAATAATAATATAGGTATTATAATATAATTATTATAATGATAATATAATGTGCACCTCTATATTATAAATAATATTAATTACAGCCGGTCCAATTACCGCGGTCGCAGTTAACCCGAAAACTAGTGTTTCCAGTTATTGGTTATATTATTTTGTTACGAGTCTATTATATACCATTATACCAACACAAACAGATGGACGGTATAAAACGTACATTATTATTATTATTATTATTATTATTATTATTATTATTATTATTATTATTATTATTATTATATTTGTGTTTATGTGTATTATACGTATATGTCTAAACACACTTAAACATATTATACGGTGAGCGAGAAGAAGGTACTTACACGGCGCAGAGAGAGGGCTACAGTTTGTCAGATGCTAAAACCCGATAAACCATAAAAGGGCGCTCGTGCAAAGGGTCTGTGAAGCCATGTGCCTCGTATATATATATATGTGTGTGTGTGTGTGTGTGCATTTGGTTTATAGATTTACAAGCAATTACATAATTCATTGTTTACATTCGGTAGTCGTACACACACACACACACGGAGGAGGTTACTTCCTGTTTAATTATATCGTCTGAGGCCGATGTTATTTTGTACGGAAAAAAAATAAAATAAATATAAAATACGAAAAATAATAATAATAAAAATAAAAAAAAACCTCACCCTTACTTTACACCGGTCATTAGTCATTTCCTACGTTAATTAATTAACATTTTTTTTTTTTTCAGGTAGCCTCGTTGAATTATTATTAGCAGTTCATTTAAGCCATCACGGCGTGGCCCGTGTCGAGAAATTAAGATAAAAAAAAAAACCGAAAAATTGTAAACGAACGAGACCCCTGACCGTGTAATTTATTTGACCGCGACATTTGGCCTGATAAAATATTATAACGTATGTGTGTGTGTGTGTGTATGTTTGGACAGGTTTCTAAACGCGAAATATTTAAGTATAATATACGCGGACACGAACGACTGCAGAAAAGCATTTAGTTTGTATATTACTAATTTAAAAAACAACGTTTGGTTTTTTTTTTTGTTGCAAAAACACAAAAAGTCAATTATCAAAAAAAAAAATAATAACGGTATCACTTTAGTATAACGACTGACGATTGTTTATATTTGAATTTTTCGAACTCGTCAGTTAAATGTTTTTACTTTTTACTGTCCACTTGCCCGCAGTAAAACAATCGAAATTATTCAATACGGTTTCGACAGAAGATCTGAAGAGAAGACACTTAAATGTTGGACTTAATTTTTTTTCTTTTTTTTTTAATGTACAATATAAATATATAATAATAATATTACGAATATTACGAATCATAATATGTATAAAAATCGCAATATACAGATTGATTGTATACGTTATATTTTGAATTTTAATAATATTATTAGAATATTATATAAAATATATTATCGCAATTTTTTAGTATTTTACCATTTTTTATACCTAGCTATAGAAAAAATGATTTAATTTATTAAAGTAGTATTTTTTAATTACGATAATTTATGAATTTTTTTAGTATTTATTAAAAACCCGGCATAATATAGCGTTTATATTATATATAGGTACTTAATTAGAATAAGTTATATAGTGAGGATTTTATTTAACAACCAAATTTAACGCAGACAAATTATTTTAATATTAATAATAGCGGAGATCTCATAGTCGACAAAGTGACCTAAACACGGGGTTTTTGAGTATATTAATTACATAAAAGCAAAATTATAGCAGATAAGAATTAATATTTATTTTAATGAGTTTCTACAGAATTAAAATGAACAAAAGTTTGATAAATGACGAAATAATTTTCACATAATATACGTACATAATATTAATTATGCTTTAACAGGAAATATAAATAATAGTATCAAAATATCCAGTAGTTAAAAGTTTATATTTAATTACAAATTTATTAAATGTATTTAACGTAAGATTAAATTATTTAAAATTTTATAATTTAAATATCTCAAAACTACCATTCTATATAATATTATACAACATAAACATTATATATTATTATTATTATTATTATTATTATTATTATTATTATTATGCCTTATCTTTACATGCGAGTGTATTAAAATACTATATTTATTTTTTATTACCCATATGTTATTATTTTAATCCAGATTAAACATATAAATATAAAATACGTATAATCAATGATTTAAATTTTTTTTTGGTCGATTAACTATATAATATAAAATTATGTCATTTTAGTAATTATAATAAAACAATAATAAATATATTAAAATATTGTAACACCAAAACTCGTATAAAATTGAAATTTTTTTATAATTTATTTGATAATATAGCCATATAGATACTTTCATATTATAATCTGCAATCCGGACAATATTTTACTTACTATAATCCTATATATATATAAAATATATTTTATATAATTTCGATATATTAATAGCGAACGGATCTTAAATCTTATTCTTTTCGTAATGATTTTTAATATAATTTATATAGGTTTATATATATATGCAGGTAAGTACATATTTATATGTTTTTTTAAGAAAAAAAAAGAATAATTCGTATAAAAATATTATTAAACAATATTTTTTTTTTTTTTTTTTTTAAAAAACAACATTTCGCTCGTCGCGTCTGCACTGGAGCGTATAATATAATATTATGTATATTATATTATTACGTACTATATTATAATATACATAGGGACGGAGAGTGAAGGGACAGCGAGCCCCATTAACGGAATTACCGTCCAGAAACCCCTAATTTAAATCAATTACCGACAAAATGCGTCTTATCGGATCTACCCGAAACGCTCACGACATGGCGTGCACCTCATCAATTATTTACGAACCCACTCCATTGCATATATTACCGGGTAATTAATAAACTCAAACATTACAGAAGACACCGGCGCATTATTATTACCTCCGTCCTAATTATTATTATTATTATTTTTTTATTATTTATTTATTTTTATTTTTTTTTTATGGTCTTCATACGCGCACGCGCTCGGGGGTTAGGCGGGAACGACCTAAGCACGACGACGACGACAATATTATATTTTTTAGATTTCTTCGGATTCCAAATAACTCCAAAAACGTCCTTTTTTTAAGTTATTTTTTCGTTGGCTTATTAAACACCGTACTATTATTCGGTATTGTACACGTATTATGTTCGAATGATGAACTCCCATCCCCAGAATTATCGTATTAAAATAATTTATATTACCAAGTATAAAACATTTTATGGCGTTAAAATAATAATATATAGTTTTGCGGTATCGTACGGCTATTCATTTTCATAATAATGTTCACGTTAATTTTTGTAAAATAACAATATAATACGTAATGTTATCAAATTATTTAAAAATTTACACTCTGAATGACATTTAGACATTTTAAGAATAATATATTATAGTTATACGCGCGAAAAACGTTACCCAGCTGTATGATTATATTATAAATGAAGTATAACACCATCACGATGCAGACCATTAATTAAGTGTATATTAATTAAAAATTTTAACCCTGCAAAACTGGAGTTATGTACTCGAAATACGTATAATATATTGTAATGTGCAATTTTACAAGCAATCTAATAATATAAGTTAATATAATAACGACTGAATTTATATTCTGTTCATTTTTATACGCGTGTACCTAATCCTAATTTAAATGATTTAAATCATTTTTGAAATAAATAATTTGTTTTTACAAAAAAAAAAAAATACCAACTTTCCCATATAGGAAGATTTAATTATTATGCTACATTTCATTATACTTTTAACAAAATAACAAGACATTAAATTATGCATGATAAAACAAGTAACATTTTTTTAAAAAAAAATAAAAATTGTTTATTTGTTTTATTATCATAATAATAATATACATAATACATATATATATTATATAAAAAAATGAAATAAAAAAATCCCTTTATACTCGCCCAAATTTTCATTTTGTCCGTACAAATAACATGAAAGACGTGTTCTGTAATGTAAAGGATTTTACTGAAATTAAAAATACCCTTTTTAAGTATTATATCATATATGATATAGATATAGAAGACCAGTTTTTATTTTGATATTACTAAATTATATAATTTAAAAATTAATATATATAATAATAATAAAATAATAATATATAATATAAATATTAAAATATTTATAGACAAATTTAAAGATTTAATTTATAAATATATATATATATATATATATATGAATATGGTATTTCTTAGAAGTAAGAAGAAATTTTGAATTTTATAATTTAAAATAAATTCAATAATTAATTAATTAATTAATAATTTATAAATCATAGTTTAAAATAATTATCGTATATTATTATTTTGTCTTCTGTTTTATACAACCCTTTAAAAATTATAAATAAAATGAAATATTTTAAATTTTACATGTATATTATGTCAGAGAGACTTTTTAACCTTATGTATTGAGGGTCAACTTTGTTAGGTTCCAAATGAAAATTTTTTTTCCCATACCTGTAAAAAATTTCTAAACGCACCTATATAGTCATCATAAATTCATAATTATAATAAAATTAGGTTGCAAAAATTTTAATTTTAATATACTAGATATAGGTAATTTAAAATGTCATAAAATATAAAAAATAAGTTTAACGACAATATTAATCGATATAAGTACGTGACAATAATAATAATAAATAACATATTATCTGAACACGTATACGTATTATGACGTGTTCGTTCACTAATTTCTATTTGCGTGTCGCGAGTATTATAAAAAAAAATTCGGCGATGGTAACTGCTAGATATTAAATCGTATATTAAGTTTTTTTTACGAACCCAATTAATTTAATTATTATTATTATTGTGTTTTTGCCGAACTAACGTTAAAATAATAATTATTACACATTGCATACGTCATATGTTATGGTAAAATTCAACGTATATACATACAAATATGCATAATAGAATATTATTCAAATTACAAAAGAGCAGCACTTCCATGTATATCCATCCCTTCGTGTGTTCTCTATTTTATTTTATGCGCGCTCATTGTTAAGTATGCATCCGCGTAATACGGCAAAATAATAATAATAATAATAATAATATAACCCTTGCCGTATATATAAAGTTGATAAATCATAAATGAAAAATGCAAAAAAAAAATCACTATTAAAATGGAAACTTTATTATATCGTGGAAACAGCTCAATTTTATAACGATAATAACAATAATATTAGGGTTAAATTATGTTTTGTAACAGATATGTAGGTGTATTATATTCCTCATTTTTTACAGTTTCCAACGTATTTCATTCAAAATGTAACAAAAATATTATATAATATAAACGTACGATTGTTAATTATTCGGATTTCACCTGCAATTAATAATTTTTCGGTGTTTAAATATATAATATAATACCATGGGAGTTTAATCCGTATTTTCAATTTCATCCATTCTTATACAAGTATATGTCGATATAATTTTATTATAATTTTATTATTAATTAGTATAGGTATCAAAATGTTAAACGATGAAAAATCATAATCCAAAACTATTTTTTTTAAAAAATTAATGTTTATATAAATGCATAGTATAGGACGGTGTTCATCCGGTGCCGCGTATTTTACTTAATTCTGCATTTACCACCATTTAGGTAACCAATCTCATCACAAACACATATTTAGCAAAAATATATTTTATATTAGCACAGAGCCACAGACAGTTACAATTTATTTTTAAAATGTGTGTTGTTATAAATTTTACGAATCGCGTCAACGGACAAAATCCCGTTCGATTTATTGGGAAATTATTGTGCGTTCGTCCAATAAACGCATTTATTATCGTATAATATACCTAATAATATAGTGACGTTTAACTCGGAAGAGACCACACACGATACCATTATCATTATTGTATATCAAATCACGCATCCCTTATTATGTTATATCTGCCTACATGTTCGTCGACGACATCACAGTTCGCGCTATATTATTATAATTTTATAATATTTTTGCAGAGGGGAACGCGAGTTATATTTGCTGGTCAATTAGGAAATGTTTAATGATAAAAATCGGTGATTATGTATAAGTATATATAATAAAACGCACGATAATATGCATTTAGAGAATATTTATATATGTACATATAAACATACCATTGAAATGCTGCCCCGGTGAGGAAGAGGGTCGTGAATGATGAAGAGAACACACACACACACACACACACACACACTGCACTATATTATAACATATAATATGTTATATAAGGGAGAGTGAATACAAAAAGAGATTTAGCCCGAAACCACCTACCTACCCCCTTCTGCGTCACGTCAAACCCTCAGGGTACACGCTGCGAAATTAAAAAAAAAAAAAACCCCCACACACACACACACATAACAGATCGACCCTTCCGGCACCGTTTGTTCATTACCGTTTACGCGTGTATTATATATATATATATATTTATAAATAATGCGAAAGGGCCGAAAAAAAAAAAATTAGTCGACATTCGAAGCAATAATAATAATACGAACGTTTACACATCATCGCGGGACGTCCGCCTGCTCTCTCAATGCCAACGCGCGTCACTTCTACGACCATAATATTTTTATATTATTTTACTTATTATATTACATTTTCGCATATATTATTCCGATTTTCGTCAATATCCGTTTATTATATTTTATGCGGTATATACGTACAAAAAAAAAAAAAAAAAAAAAAAAAAACGCGTTGTTCAAATATATCAAAGAATATTGTAATGTATACAAATCAAAGTATCATAATTTATAAAATTCAAAACGACCGGAAGTAATGAAATTATAAAATATATTTAAATATCGTATTAAGTTTTCATTTGATAATATTATTAAATACGATTATTATAATATTATATTTAAGTACGTGTAATAGGCAAAGAACATCGAATAAAAAGCATAATATATATAAATCTCTCTGTATTTTTTCCCCTATAAATATAATATTTTTTTTTTTTTTATAAAAAGACTGCGTATAAAAATACAATTATACGATTTTACGCGAAACAAACGACCTGTGAGTGATATGCGTATTATTATGATTATTGTGATTATAAATAATATTTTCTGTTTCTGTGTATCGGTCAATGTCGTCTATTCTTGCAACACCCTGCTACTGCTGTTTGGAATGCGCGTTATGCCATGATTTTTTTCGCATTATTATTTTTCAGTTTAAAAAACCAAACACAAAAGACCCGATGTTTTTCTTGTCCGCCCACTAAACACCCCGCGGACGTTATAATGACACGAGAAAACACACTCTCAGCATAGGACAATAATAAAAAAATAAAAATAAAATAAGGGATTATATTATATTATTATTATTATATAATGTATACGCAAAAAAATAAAAAAAATAGAGTTTGTTTGATCGCCGTTGTTTATTTCTACACCGCACACACACGCGCGCTCACCTATATAGACCGGAGAAAAAAAATAATAATAAATACAGGAAATAATTAAATATTATATTCATTGCGATCAGGGATGTCATTATCTCGGTCGGTAGCTATATAAAGGACCAAAAAACACCGACTGTTATAATAATATTATATTAACACGTTAAAAAGTTATAACGATATTATATTGTACGAAAAGGGACGCGAAACAATAAACGCACACACTGACGTACAAAAGAAACAAATACAAAAAAAAACTTATACTCACACCTTATATTATATTAATTTATATTGTGTTCAGTCCGTAATAATATCTAACGCCTCCTATTTCGTCCGTTATCCTAACGTTTGTCGCCTCTGACGCAATATTATACAATAATAAAAATAATAATAATAATAATAATAATAATAATAATAATAATAATAATAA
>JAIUCT010000020.1:1885222-1925583 GCA_021307375.1 Tetraneura akinire | reverse complement strand
ATAATAATAATAATAATAATAATAATAATAATAATAATAATAATAATGTAAAATCGAGTTCACCGATGACTCGTATGAAAATTGCATCGTACTCTATTAATAGACAATAATTTTCAATTAGTACACATGCAATATATACTCGTATTTGCATAGTGTGTGGTATGTGGATGTTTTCTTGTTTACCGAAGTTTACATCTATGACAATAATAAGTATATATATTATACACATCGAGTAGATAAAAAGTATAAATCGGGAAATCGAATTGAGATAATATTATGAACATACGAATGGTAGTTGAGCAAGAAGATTAAAATCAAGAAATTAAGAGTAAATGGAAGCATTATATTTCAGTACAAGTATAAATGAAGTATTGTTTTTCAGTTATTCACTGTTTAATTACGATATATCGTAGTATTTTCATACTCCATCTTGTTATATATAGGATATTAAGAAATCACGAGTAGATTAAAATAAATTGATTTATTATAAACTTGTTGTTTTTTTGCATTAGATCATACAGGAAATTATTTCTTGCTTTACACAATTTACAATTGTGCCTTTTATGAATTATTACATATGCAATATGATCTATACAATATGTTATATGTGTTTGTCGTAGTTGCAGTCGTCGGTGAGACGGTAAACACAATTGTACATTGTGTTGAGCAAGCAACCAGCTAACTCATCCACCAAGATGAGATATAAATTACGGATTATAATATACAGTAACCTATATTGATCTTATAAGCTACCTACTTTAATTTTATAAATAAAATATCCCTTGTGTTTTGTGTACATTTAACATATTATATAAGTTTAATTTAGAGAATGATCTAAATATCAAGTTTTGAATTTTTGATATCTACTTTTTTGGATTCTTATTATATTTCTATATTTTATAATTGACAAAACTTTTTTAAAAATTTTGAACATTTTATTGAATCTTAAATACATTTTACTTAACTCAGTTCCAATTAATTGTGAATTATTACATTTACTATTTTTTTTTATAGTTCTTTAAAGTATTAAAAAATAAGAGCTGATACTCCTGCGCAGTGCGCAGGAATACAGGTGTGCAAATCATAGGTGTTTAATTTTAATTAGAATTTGAATCCAATGAAAAACTATCACATTCGAATAAAGTATTTTGAGCGAAGTTCTGTCATATATGAGCATATAGGTGACAAGGGATTTTATGAGTATTTTTATTGAAATTAGAGACTTGGAAATTTTATAGGATGTTCATTTATGTACTATATGTGTACGTATATGATGGTCCCTATATGTTCGATAAAATTTTGTGTTTTAAATATTTAATAAAAAATGTCAAAATTTTAATCAATACCTACATTTTTTGACTGAACTTCGCTCAGAATCATTTTCTCGAATTAGATGGGTTATCATTGCATTCAATTTCTAATTAAAATTAAGTACTATGATTTGCACGCGCCTGTATCCTTACGTCAGGAGTATCACTGTATCAGCTCTTTTTAATGGTGGTTGTCACTTAATTAATTTCGATATGCATAAATAAATTTGCAGAACTGTTGTGTATTTAATTAAGCATATAATTTGAAGCATTATTATTAAAGCATCTTAATCTTTTATAGAAAATAAATGTGATAATAGTTTTGATACAGACATTACGACTTTACGAGTATATAAAATTGTGTTCAATAAGTATTCGTCAGATTTCTATTCGTTATAAAATGCTACACACTATTGTAAGCAATAATATTATTTGAATATTAAAAAAGTTTATTCTAATTATTTTTATATTTTACTAATTACTATTTTTGTTGAAAAATGGTTTTTAAATAACATTATAAGTTGGTTAAATTTTTATTTAATTTAAAAAAATCTATGGTTATTTATTTACTGATATTAATTTAATATTTTTTATTCGTTTATGTAATAATATTATACGCACTGTCAATACGAGAATTTGAATTTATCTAAACGAAATCCTATTTGATCGGTTCCCAACATAATATAATTACACGTCACCAGACGTCAACCGGCGTTCATCAACCAGTACTGCGGTCATGGTAATAGCAAAACACTCTCACACACATTAACCACAATATATTACTATATACGTTATAATATAAGCGCGACGAGGACGTTCAATTTGCCTGTTGTACCGTGAACGCAAGCATCGGAAGCCCCGCCGAAACGTGACACCCGAACCGACAAACTTCAACACAATCCGTTTCTCTCTTCCTATATTTTTACTCGCGCACGAATTGCCATTTACAATGCGATTAGTGATAATAATAAGAACGTTTATATACACAACACACATGACGATTATACGTTATTTTTGTTTTCTCTGTATCGCATAATGAACTCGCCTCTCTTGGGTATATACGAGAATAGAATCGATAAAAAAAAAAAAAAAAAAAACCACTTGCGTTTATTTAACGCATAAGTGCGTTTTTTTCCTAACCTTTAATATTATATTGAAGCATGAAAACTGTTTTTGTTGGTTACCGCGGGGATTGACCATTAAATCACACGATGAGTTATATTATGTACTATTGTATTATACTTTTATTACATGTCTATCAGAACGTATACGAAGACTGGAAATAACAAATTATGATATATTTTATTTCGAATTTTAATTATTATTTATTACCTACCGTGTTATTTTTCTCGACTATAGAACACACGTAGAAATAAAACGATGAAATAATTTTAGGTCGTTTATATACACACTATATTTTTTTTATTTTACCTTTTTACCAACATCACTGGCGCACATAGTTTTAAATAACAATATATATAATACCGACGAATAATATTTATTTTATACGTTAAAAAAATTTCAACGTAAAAATAAATTTCGACAATATTTTAAAATCCGACATTTGTTTTCGGAAAAAATAGGAATCGTTGCTTTTTTTTTCTAGAGAACAAAATAAATTCACCGTCGTGCTATTATAGTTACAATAAATAATATTACGTTATGTATAATATATGATCGATGTATAAATTATTATAATATTTGATCGATAATACGAATTTATTACAATTATTATGTAGATAGTATATTACATTTTATAAAGTATCGCATTAAAAATTTTCAAAGTAGAACTCAGAAAAAAAAATTTTGCTATACGCATATAATTTTTGCGAGGATAAATTTATCGACGGTTAGGGCATAATAATAATAATATATAATAATAATAATAATAATAATAATAATAATATATAATAATAATATATAATATAATAATATGACAGTTTCACGTATAGCGTATAAGTAAAATAATTTATTCGCTGAACATAATAATATAATATGATATACAAATTAATAATTTAATTATATATTTATATACATAGGATGATTACACGTTTTCAATCGGAATTTGGCAGTGTCGTTTATGGTTTTGAATTTAAAAAACAAATATGTCGTACTTTTATAATACCTAATATAGTACCAAATTATTATTAAATCAAATCATATGGCAATAAAAAAAAAATCAAAAATAAATAAATAACAATACAAAATCCAATAAAATAAAAACTATAACGATCAAACTATACAATAATAAAGAAGTAATAATAATTGTACATTTGTACACGTTAGAATAATATAATATTATGGTAACTGAAAAAATAAAACACGACTTGTGGTAAATGACACGATAATTTCTAACGAAAAAAACACAATGTCCAAATTCCATATTGACATATTGTAAATTATTATAATGTTCTCTTAATGTATACGTATTGTGTTTTTCAATATCGTATTTAAGTATTTTTCTATAGGTACTTATAATAATAATATATCTACACGCGATATAACTTATATACTAAATAATATTATTTTTATAATTATTATCACTATTCTATATAATATAATGCCTTTTAAATGATATAATATAATAATATTTACAATTTAATATTACTTATTGTTTTTCAACGGTTTTAGTTTACATATTTAGGAGTTTCTTTTTTTTTTTTTTATTTTTTTGGCAAACTACAATTATTACCCGTTTACAATATTATGTTACAATTTACCGATATCCACGTGTATATACGACGAGATTTTACACGCCAAACGTATGTACAGGTTAAACGACGAGGGAAAAAACTTTAATCAAATGAAAAATAATATAAAACAGTGATAATAATTAATATTTTCCAAGATTACATCGCTACAAGTCAGGCGCGGATCCAGAAAATTTTGACAGGGGGTGCTAAGATAAAAAAAATTATTAGTAGAGATATACTTTCTCATTTTTTTTTAAATTTATGTTTAAAAAGGTTTTCAACATTAACATTTTTAATAAATATTACTTTTAATTAACATTACAATAATAATTGTGAAAAAAAAAATTAAAAAATTATTTTAATAAATAAATAAATTTTATTGGTGGTCAAACGACAGGGGATGTTTGAGCACCCATAGCTCTCCCTGAATCCACACCTGCTACAAGTTATATAATAATAAAATTATGTACCTATACACTTTATTATCTTTGATAATAATATATCGTGTTGGTCGAACTATTGACTTCTCTAACGAACGAATGAATATAATATTATATAATTTATAATGTATAGCATTTTTGAAAGTATAATATAATATGTGAAAAGTGATGGCTGATGGGTGGATGGATCGAGCGTCTTACCGATTCTCCTAGAACGAGCGACGATAGTCTTGTTAGACTAGTCCTGGTAGCGGAGCCCTAGACACCACTGGGCTAGTAGCCATGGTGTGCGTAATGGTGGACGTACTGGCGGCGAGATGATGTGATGGCTGATGATGATAAAACAGCGTTGGTGGCGGGGGCGGCGGTGGCGGTGGCTGCTGCTGTTGCTGTGATGGATATGCAGACACCTGCGTCGATGCCGAAGTATGAGGTGGCGTTGGTGTGCCACCACCGTTGACCGTAGCCACCGAGGTAGCTATACCACCGTGATGGTGATGATGGCCGGCCGACTGTTGACTGGACTCGTGGTACAGAATCGGCACGCGGACTAGACGCTGCGCTGCGTGTGCCATGTTGGCTGCTTCAATCTCGGCCGCCACCTGACGTTTCCATTTGTTTCGCCTGTTTTGGAACCATATCTTCACTTGGGTCTCTGTGAGGTGCAGTGACGCGGCCAGTCCAGCCCGTTCTGAACTGGACAAGTACCGTTTGATGTCGAACGTTGATTCCAATTGGAACACTTGACTACGCGAAAATACCGTTCTGGTTTTCTTCTTTCGCTTACTGCCTACGCTACCATTGCCGTTCCCACATCCACCGCCGTGGTCCTTTTTCCCTCCGCCACAGTCATCGTCATCTGGTCCGTCGTCCACCATTTCATCGTCGTCGTCCATCGACGTGATCGCGTTCACCGACTGATCCATGTAACGGCCACCACCGTGGCCACCGATTCCCCCGCAGTTGCCAATGAACCTGCGTTGATGATGCAGGTTAGGCGATCCTGGACCTCCACCAATGCCTGTGCCACCATTATCCTCACCCGTCGACCATCCATCTGGACTATGACCAGCAAGTGAGGACGTGCCACCTGTGTTAACGCCAACACTATGTGGCGTACTTGGACGGCTGTTCTCTTCGTTTGCCGAACTTGAACCGCCTGAAAAAATAAAAATAAAACATACGATTTGTTTAAATATAATATACGAGTATATTTATCACAATAACAATATTAATTATATATATAAAAATTTTGGATATAAGATTGCATATTTGCTTATATAATATACGTGCACTCTTTCATCTTAAATTTACTTAAATTGAAACCTAACACAATCATAAACCCATATTATATGTGAAGTATTGAGTGTATTTTAGTGAAAAAAGTTAAAACATTAAAAAATAACCGTTAAAATTACATTAAACAACGCGTGTATGATGAAGAGATAACTGGAGACAACAAACTCATTATTATAGTGAATGACCGATGAGTGAAAATATCATAGTAAAATGTTGGTTATCCTTATCGGTAAAACAATGTTTATAAGCGTAAGAATACAGAATAGTTACTATAATATTTTCTATTAAATGATAGGATAAGGATAAGCAATATATAAACTTATACTGTATAAGTGTAAAATCGAGAAAGCTATTATATGAACATATTATATATTCATATAATTGCTTTAACATTCAGTTCAACAGACTACAATTTACACAATAAATTATAATATTTACAATAATTACAGATTACAGGCCAAATTTGTAGTTATTAGATACATTTAGAAATTTGATTGTGGGAATTATAAATAGTACGCCTCGTTAAATTTTAATTAATAAATATTCGTTCGTAGGCAATAGATAAACGTTATCTTATCCAACGATAGAAGGGATGAATGAGTAACTATAATATTCTATATACTATATAGTGTTATAAGTTATAACTATAAGCGTTTTATTATATTAGATTCGGTTCGACGGTTCATCACATTTGTCAGTAAAAATAAGAAATATAATTAAATGACGTACTATATATAGGTATTATTGTTTTAGGTTTTTCGATTTAAATATATATATTTATATATTTTATATCGTCGTTTTTTGTCTTCTTAAAACTCTCTAAGATGATTACGAATTTACGATTACTTTTGTTTTCACGTGATATTTTACCTCCTTGTTTTGTAATAACTATATATAAATGTTTATTGTATAACACTATAACTACTTTAGTAATTTGAACTTTTAAGTTGCCTACACCAATAAGTTCTCGAAATTAATTAATACATTTAACATTTATAAATAATAATATTATATACCTATACGAATACTACTTCGTAAATCACTAAATTTAGAAACCTTATAAATAATTTAATTTAAACATTTCAACTAGAATATTTAATAGAATATTATATTATTGTATATAGGTTATATTAGTTATAATTTGTTAGGCGTATTATATAGATAAGTTAATACAACAAATATAATATAACGTTAATATTGTATAATCGCATATATCCATGCATGGTATACTTCTACTAATCCTTAACTTGGTTTTCAATTTAATATAAATATATATTAAATTAAAAAAAAAAAAAATTAAATATTAATATATTTGAAACATGTATAAACTTGTATAGTTTTTACTAAAAAAAAAAACCATCGTGGTTATAGCAAAAATTTTCTAAGTCAGTTTTACTCTATTGTTTATTTCTTAAAATTAAATATTTGAACAATAACAATATATTAATATTACGTTTGTTATTAGTCATAACTCAAAAACGTCTGATATTATGTTATTTTTTATTTGTTTCTTCCAAATTCCAATCCAATAGTACGGTATAGGGTCCGATACAAACACGTAACACGACTATTACTATATACCTATTATATTGGGTTAAAACGAAAGACATATACCTATTACGGTCGTTTAAATATCGATTGTCACCGATGATATACAAGCCGATTAGACTATAATATGAAACGGTTGTATATACGTATAATATTATTATAAGTCGATATAGCAATATAGTCGAAGTATTGTGTCACGTCATGTCGAAACAATATAATTATATATTTATAGTACACACATATTCGTATACTTATGACCACAGCCCTCACTATATAATATATAACCCATAATAGGTACTTTATAATAATATGTAGGTACAATTCGGTACACGATATTTTAAGCTGCCGGTTCGTCTGTCATCGGTATATAAAGTATACGTGTCTAATTATTTAATATCGTCGTCGTTGACTCGCGAGGGGACGATCTAAAACGTGAAGCCATATTGGTGGCGACGGCAGTTTAAATCGAAACCTCTGAAAAGCAAAACACATATGTATACCCGAAGCCTTTCGTCGCTGTACATAATAATATAAATGATTAATGATATATATATATATATATATATAATAAACGCGCCGTCATAATACGTATATTAACAGGGTATACAGGGTAAACGGATAACAATATGCGTTGTTGTACAAAATTGATACCGAAATATCGTTGATATACGATGTATAGTTTACATGGGCGGTAAATATAAAATTACAATCACTCTGTATATTATTATATGAACGATTATGGTGCGTGCCGATTAAACCCGGTACCTCCGAGGTGGAATTATAAATCACAGACGACACGAAATTTATCGAGTAATAAAAAAATATTGAACGGACGAAGGAAGAATATTAAAAAAAAAAATATATATATATATATAGTCCGTGGACTGAAAAACTTATATACCTATACTCGTATTAATTTACAATAAAAATGTCAAACTAAATTCAACTAATAAATAATTGTAAAATTATTTCATTTACCATAAAAAAATCATTGTGATCATTAAATTATAATATTGACATGTTATTTCATATATTGTGTAATATTATTATGATGATGAGGTAATCAAAAAATATGAAAAAATATATAATAATATTTTCATCCCTAATATTTTGCCACTAGTAATAATTCTGGTCGAACTATTTACGGTTTTAACGATTTATTAACATATATTCATTATAATACTTAACTTTCATTTGTTTTTAAATTTAACAGAAACGGTTTGATATTAAGCTACAAGCAATATTATATGAAAAAAAGGAAGGGATACAAGTGTAAAGAGGATAGTGTTGAATTTTGATTACAATTTACAATTAGAATGCAATGTAATAATCATTACATTTGTAAAAACGATTTTGAGCGAAGTTCATCAGATAATATAATATGTACCGATTAAAATTTTTACATTTCATTCATTATCTTTATCAAATTTATGTATAGACTTATTATTTTGAGCAAAAGGATGGTAAAACAGTGTATGGTTCTATACGTTCATATTTTCATAAGATAACTATACTAACCACATGCCATATATTTTAAAATGTTGAAAAGTTTGGTACAAGTTCATATACCTACTTGGAAATTTCAAAATGTTATCTTTTTTACTTATAAAAATACACGGTACCTCGTACCTTTAATATCCATTTTTTTTGCGGTCGTATTTCGTCGAAACAAAAAAGTTCGTGCGGCAAGTTATCAGAATTAAAATATTACTCGTACGTTTTATCTATATAAGTTGAGTAAGCATTTTGTTAAATTTAACTTGTTAATCTTTCCTTGAACGAACACAGTAATTTCCGACACATGTTATATAATATACGAGTATTTTATCATCTTTCAATATTGAGATGCCCATAACGGTGATGATGCACCGATGCTGTACAATATATTTTATAGTATCAACGGGAATTATTTAAATAATAATGTTTATTTTTATATATTAATATAATACCACAACTGTCGCGTCGTGTTCGCGAAGGATCGTGTTTCGAATACGACCTCGTTAAGACCGCGACAGCATCCTAAACCGATGTTGTTACAGTATATTTATATAGTGTCGGTAGTTTATGATTAGCTCAAACGTCCGTCTCGTTTTACAACGAACGCCGTACGATATTTTATCGCTTATAATATATATTAAACTTG
Organism: Tetraneura akinire; assembly: GCA_021307375.1. Classification (NCBI taxonomy): domain Eukaryota; kingdom Metazoa; phylum Arthropoda; class Insecta; order Hemiptera; family Aphididae; genus Tetraneura; species Tetraneura akinire. The sequence goes on along the minus strand of JAIUCT010000020.1, from coordinate 1,916,150 downwards.
TTACAGGCTCCTCCCCACAAATTGGGGTGTTAACAGGACCCGCAGTCTCGGGACTTGCCAACCTCCAGGCCTCTAAATGAGGGATCCGTGTGGAAATACGATACAATATACAAACATTATATTCATTTATATATAACGCAATAAGGCGTATATACGTACCTAATAATATAAAAATATAAATATTCGAGTAGAAGATCTATTCAAAAGTATTTGAAATACGTAACTATATATAAATATATACTTGAAAACCAATAGGAATATGACGAATATCGAAATATATAATGAAATATGTGTGCACAATACCCATATAAATTCAAATAAGTCCAACATTTAAGTAATATTCCTTTTATTAGACTTTTAAAAAAATCATAATAATAAAAATCCAGCATACCTGCTGCTGAGAAGGATATACCGTAATGAAGAACATTCAAATTTCAGCATTTTTATATAACGAGTTTTTAAATAAAAAAAAAGTGTTTTTATACACGATTACTCGTCGTATTTATAACATTTATTATAATATGTTTTATTATAATATAAAATAATTTATAAAGTATTTCGATCGCCATTTTTTTAGTCTGAAATATTATTAGGTATAGGTATAACTTAACCGGTGTAACACTATATTTTGTATTATAATAAATATATAATATATACTCGTAATTATTATTTTGGAGTAATTTGTAATCATTATAATGAATTGTTAAAGATTTTGTTTTTGTTTCTAAAATAATATAATATACCGAGATGGTTGCTTACCGGTTGGACTTATGGCAGCTGTTAAGGGTTGTGACCATGCGGAATACCAATGCTTGTCCAGCGCGTTGGCCGTGGTCCCTGCAATCCCTACACCTGGATATAACATGAACGGACTTCGGCCAGACGCCGCGGCGGCCAATGCTCCAAAGTGACTCATCAGGCCAAGCCTATATAATATAAAAAAAAAATAATGTAAATTAAACAAAAAATAGCAATACTATATTTTTATAATTATAAAATTCCAAATTCTTCTTATTATAATATTTCAATATTATAGTCATCCGAATGTCGTTTAATATTATAATTATTTATTATCGAAATATTATGATTAATTTAAATATAAATTTTCTATTTTAATTTCTTTATAATATGGATAATAAAATAATATAATATTATTTAGTATGAATACAATTTTGAGAATAAGTATTATATTATAATAGTTTAAAAATTGAATTTCCTTATTCTCGCGAAAAAAATATAAATTTATTTATCGTATTTTAAATCTTGATTTATTCATTTTATTTGTATTTAAAATATTACTTATAATATTATCTTCATACCTTTACTAATATATAAAATAAATTAATATGTATATTTAATATAATTATTTATTATTATGTACGCGGCGTTTATTTTTTCGTTATAATAAAACTTATTAAAAATTAAAAATTATTATTAATGCACGTTGTATAAAATCGTTATTATTTAATAACTTTCCCTAATATTAAAATATTTAACCGATGGTTATATATATATACCTACATAAAAAAAAAATAAATGTTTTATGCACAACTTTAATATTTCCGCAGCGAGTTATTTTTCTCAGTGAAAGGAAACCGTTTTTTATTATTATCCAATATACTTAAAAATACATTTAATATTTATGTTAAACACTTAATTCTTTATTTTTATAATTTACTTTTTTAGATAAATATTCCCATTGTTCATATATAAACATTGTTTTACGTTAATACTTAAATAAGTTGATAATTCATTCAGTCTTTTGATATTTGTACATAAATACATAATATATCATAATCTTAATTGTTACATTTATAAAAACAAAATCAATGTTATTAAAGGTATTTAAATATATTTAAAACTCATACATAGTTTTATAATACGAGTATTATCCAGTACAATTAATAATATTTACAATAATATGAAATTAATTACAATAAATATTGAAAAAATCACGAAAACTGTAATTATTATTATAATATAAAGAGAATAAGTACCTATATTATACTTTTATATAATTCAAAATAATTTTATGTTTATATTTTGTTTTTTTTTTTTTGTAATTGATTCAATAATCTGGTTATATTATACCTATATAAATGTACAGATACAACGATTATATATATTATATTATTATATAAAATATTAAAATTAAAATGTTCTTTAAATATTATAAAATCGGAATTCGTAAAATTATTTTAGCTGATTTATAGATATAATATCACATTTTTGGAATATTATACAAAAATACAGAACCCACCGATAAAATATATATAGCCTTTCCAACGTCATATTATTTATTAATCAATCTAGTTTATTTTGTAATAAGAATTAATAATAAATGAACAAAAAACCATGAAGGTATTATAATATTTTTGTTTAAAATTGTATATAGGTACTAGTAATTAGGATGTATATTGTATATAAATGACATAATATGACATAGAATAAAGAAAAGAGAATTATATTGTAGTATAATTAGTAATTATAATTACCAGTTACCACGGTAACATATAGACAAATTATTTTATAACCATTACCGTTTAATGGTATCTATTATACTTAACGTAGTTGTGATTAGAAAAACCAAAAAAGTATGATTGTTCGGTTTTTTAATTTTTAATTTTTTCTTTATTTGTAATTGAGTGTAGAAAGTTATTGTGGATTATTCGATTTAAAATTAAAATATTATAAATAATTGCATAATGCGTACGCGTTTGTGTTTTCTCTCGTTACGTGACGGATGAGATCGATAAGTATTATTTTACATTTAATTTATAATTACCCAGAAAAACGTTTTACAACGACGAAAATATAATAATATTACACTATAGGTAATGTGTTTTAGTAAATTTGTTATACCACGGTATAATAATTAAAATATTATGCAGCGTCCTCTCGTGTTGGTATGTATAGGTACTAAGTTATATAATATTATTATAATATAATAACATACACGCACAGTTTGTCGAAACTATTAATACTATAAACAGTCTTGACTCGGTGTATATAAAGTTTAGTTTAAAATTAATATTTAATCGTTCGATAATGGCGCTGACGGCGGGCGTAACAAACTTTCCTCTTCCGTATGCGCTGCATACACCGAAATAGGGGCGCGGCGGCGACCGACGCGTAAACATTTTACCGGGTATCTGGTATATATTATAATATATGCATAGATATATTATAATATGCATCACACACTGTTAATAGCATTTAAACCGTCTTCATTATATATATATCATTGAAATTAACTTAATATAAGGATATATGCGTATACTTACTCGTATACATAAAGTACCAAACTACCAACATAATAATAAATACACTTATATAACACGTTTTGTACCTCGAAATCCCTCGATACACATATATGACACGACCTTCGGACCATTTTACCGTGTCTGTTGTAAAATAATGGTACACGGTTGGTACCAATGATTTTATACTCTTTTAATGTTATATTAACTGTCGATATCCTCGAATTATTTGTTTTTAGACACGTTTATAATGAGTTTATAATATAATATTATATTTTTTATGAAGCAAGCTGACGTGGCAACGAAACCTCTAAGGATTTAACTCTAACCTTTGGACTATAGGAAATTAAATCCGTATTTGATCGATTTATTTTATACAACAACCGTTTATAATGTCTGCACACATTTCCAAATAATAACTATAATTGTTATTATAGGTACTTACATCAAATAATATTTTTATTTGATTTTTTATTTAAATAATAATATATAATATCATATAGTAAAATACAATTATGTAATGTATTAATGTATAATTATTTTTTTTAAAACCGTCTAAATTTATATTAATTAGGTAGAACTAATTAGAATATTGTATAATTATTAAGTTCATATACTTGAATATATACCATAATCAGTGTTAAGATCTATCTAAATAAAAAATTATTTATCTTTTATCTTATCTATAGATAAACAAATTTGCATAAATCTGAAGTGATTATATCTAAGATAAAAGTTGTAGTAATCTAATTTTATTCATCTCGTACTTTTTGAAACTATATTAAACAGAATTTCAATTTTCCATTAATTAATTTTTTTTCTTTATGAAATAATTACTATTTATATAATTGAGGGTAAATATTTTATGAAAATATCATATTTTTTTAAAGATGTTTTTAGTTGTTTTAATAAATAGTTTCTAATTTTTTAATTGATATTTTATTAAAAAAAAAAAATCTATCTCTTATTTTTATAGATGATAGAGTTTGCAGTACTTCTATCTTATAGATAAATTTTAATTTGATTAGCTATTGCATGTATATAATTAAAAGTTTAATGAATTGATCTTTGTCTTGATAGAGAAATACTTATCTGATCTCAACACTGTATTATAAACGTATAAAATATATTATTGAATGATTTTAGACTGTGCTTTATTAATAAGAAGCCTAAAAAATTATGTTATTCCGCCAAAGAAGTATAATTTGTTTAATAATTTTAATGTCTTTCGTATAATAATATAATTAAGCACTATAATATTGTGATAAGTTTGCAATTTGCGACTCACAATAGTTGATATATTTATTCTGTATAGCTACAATTGCATAATTGTCTAGAAAAATAATATATAAACCTATAGCCTATAATATATCTACATTAGATTATTATATGTGACGTTGTTTGGAATATTCGTGTCAGAGTAGCAGGGTGCGAGTGTTCCGCGGAGGGTTGCAGGGATAGAAAAAGAGAGGTTTATCGACAAATTCCTGGTCAACACGCCACCACCCTGTTATTCTAACTCGTCCAATACCACCTCCCCTTTATCATTTGAACGTATAGCCCTTTGCCGCTTTTCCTTCCCCTACGAAATCGCGGTGGAATTTATCGTCGTCACAATAATGGCGGCCATCACCGCACCGTTTGCCCAATTATATCGGGCGCGTCCGGCTTTACTGACAAATGCATTAGCCGTAATTGATAGTTATGATTGCACGATTCCCCTCTGCTTATAACCCGGTCGTGTCCTCTCGTATATACTCGCGTATATTATATACATTTCCCGCTAACCGAATAAATATGATTAGCTAGGGTTTATAAATAATATTATAAATATTTTCTAACCATATAATAGGGTTTGGTTATCTTTTATTTACGTTTATATAGTTTATTTTTGTTTTTACCCTATCGCGGTCCAACACGATAACTGTTAAACGAATTTTGACGGGACGTCGAGATTTTATTCCCCTATCTTCAACTACTTAAACCCCATAGATCGCTTATTAAATAAATTTTTTTATTTGTCATATTATCGACACATATTTATATTAGGTAGGTATATATTTAAATATTTTAAAATATTTTCAGTTATAATTATATTATAGGTATATTGTATAAAAAAAGATATATATTATATTATTCGATTCTCATTTCTCATTCAAAACGGTATTCAAGTAATGTTAGATTAAATTATTCATTCCGATTTTATTATTGTTTTATGTTAATATAATTATGTTAAATTTATATATACCTATGTATATGTGTGTGTGTTATAAAAAGATAATAATAATAATATACCTAGGTAACTCACATTGTTGAACTTTTAAATTTTTTGAAAATTTTGCATAGATAATCAAGCAAATTAAGAGCTGTATAAAATCTATAGTTTAATTTTTTAATGAATATCATTGTAAATATTATTTATCAATTAATATATAATTATTATTTATTAATAATTATATTTGTTATGAATTTAATCAAAATTAATTTTTCGAAAAAATTCAATTTATTTTTTGTACTACTTTTACTTTTTAGAATTTACCAATTATATAAATTAATGGTATATTATTATTATTATTATTATTATTATTTTGCAATATAATATTACAAGATAATTAGATAATATAATTAAATTAAAATATACAATAATATTATAAAAAATTTTGTTTTTATGTGCTTATATTATATTAATGTTAATGACTAAACATTTAAATTGCTTATTTATATCAAATTAATAATTAAATATAATATCAGATCTCAAATTTTCAATTTCCGTTGACTTCGTCATAATATCAGAATAAATTTAATAAATTTAATATATTCACTATTATTATTACATCATATAATAATATTTTATAATATTATTATAATGATAATGCTCGTATATTATTATATAAAACAGTTAGAATATTAAATTCGACAATAATTTTATATTATAATATGAACGTATTTATAATATTATGAAAAATATAAATTTAATAAATATATAAATACATAGTTGTTAATCTATACCTGTATATATTATATTTTAATTGGATTATATATTATACTAATAGTTAAATATAAAAAAATCTTCGGCATAGACCATCAAGTTGGGTGTTCCTCAAGCATTATTCCATATTTGAAGGGAACAAAAACAGAAAATCGGTAGCCGGTGCGTCGGACGATTGTAATAATAATTAACAAAATCGGTGTGACGAGGGTTTTAACAAATAATATACATATAGGTATTGTACGCTTGTATATAGAAGGAAACTGGATATCAATTGGGCAGACAGGCGGTGGAATAAGCTCGTTCTTTATTTTATTATAATTATTTTTTTTTTTCAAAATTTTTTGTGCAGAAAAGAGAAAAGGGGTCTGTTTTCAATCGTCTTTTGTGATGCGTTCTATTGAGTGCTCGAACAGCGTTTTTCGTGTAATTAAGAGGGTCGCTTTAAAATAATAATAATAAACAAATAAAATAAAAGAGTTAAGAGAGCAATTTATAAATTATAACCGTACACACAAATGTATATTATGAATTTTTATTTTTTTTTATTTTATAAACAATTCCAGACTAAAACAATTGGAACGCCGTCACAAAAGGAATAGGAAATCGTTTTAGTAGATTTATTAATCTTTTATTTATAGTTTTATATTACGATTCTGCGTGCCTACGATTTATTATTATTCACATAATAATATATGGGGTGGTGTATTTCTGCGTGTACGCCGTGAATCCGTGCACTATTTTACAAAACGCACATAATAAAACACGTCATTTCACGTATTATTATAACCATATAATATTATGGTTAATATAATAAATTTATATTAAACTCGATGAAAAATATCGTTTCGAAAGAAACATACGGAATTGTTCGTTTTTATAGTATAATTATTATTTTTATTAACGAAATTATATGGGGATATTCATAAAACTAATCTTTTATTTTCTTACACGAATTTAAAATAATTCTATAGAGATAGACCAATGTAATATGTTTACGTTTCGTTGTTTCTGATGCATGCTAAAATTACAAAATGAATGTTTTTTAATATTTCAATATACTCATCTATCCTTAGTATACACCTTAAGCTCTTAAATCCATTCATCGAAATCTTTGTTATTGGACGACTAATATTAATTTGAATTGTCATCATTACCGAAACATACCCAGGTATATATTACAATAACATTATGCTCTTATATGTCTGTTATAACGTCTTTGGTTCAGTTTTACGTTTTCCTTCGTAATATTTTGTTTTATCTTAATTCCTATATTATAATATTTTATTTTATTACGTGTGTTATAATAACAATTATATTGTACTTAATACAAATCGTAATAGATACATAAAAATTTGAGTAAATATAATAATATAATAATTTTATTTTTAAATTTTATTACAATAATATAAATTTACAATATCAACTAGGTATATACTCGTACATAATTATACTCTTATGTATAATATTATATATATTATATTTTAGGAATGACCTATTTAAAATAATATATCTCTATAAAAACAATTAGGCACCAAGTATTTGATTAATATTTCTTTTTAGAAAATGATATCACGTCTAAATTCTAAAATATATTTTCTTTTAAATTATCGATGCACATAACATTAGGTAGGTATATGTTATTTTGTCCGTTTCAAACACAAATAGTGTCGTCGGAACTAAATTAAATACACTATACCTACGTTTCTTTTTATGTTCTTAAAAATAACTTTTAATATAATATTTTGATTTCTAAACGCAATTTACAGAATTTTTTTTCTCTTAGAAATAAATGATTTTACTACTATATATGTTATTCAAGTAAAAATAAATTTAATAATATTGCTCACATTGGACCTAGATAAATATTCAAATTATAATAATATATAACATTTTCCTATTATAATACATATTGTCAATTTGCCATATTGAATCTTTTGAATCCTATGATAATGTCGTGTGCAGTCTCTAAAATTATGTGTAGTACTTATGAAATTTAAGTGTGTTATTCAAATTCACCATATATATCCCAATTTAATACCTAAAATTTATTAATAATTTATACATTGTTTTAAAATTTCATTTTTTTTATTTGTCAAGTTCGAATTTCTATATAATTTAATAATTTCTATTTGAAATAAATACCTACATTTTTAAGTATAAGTAGGTACATGGGCGTATTTAGAGTTACAATACAGGGGGGGCTAAAGCACGAAAAAAATTTTTTTTACTATAACTTTTAATGATAATAATATTGTATAATGTATAAAAAATTTCAAATAATAAAATAATTATAGGTTAGGTTAATTATAGGTTATAGGTTAATTAATTATAGGTACAATAAAAAAATTAATTATAAATATAATATAGTATAATTAATCCACAGTTTTCAAATCAAAAACTAAATTATACATTGTAATTGAAAATATAAAACATTTATATAGAATCACATTTATTTTGACGAAGGGGGCTTAGCCCCCCCTAGCCACCCCTTAAATACGCCCATGAGTAGGTACCCATATAACTGGCCTACTCGCTTTTCGATTTCGACTAAGTGATATTTTTAGTCGAAGTGTGTATAGTATACGAAAATTCGGATATTTTAGTGACTGGTTGTGAGCGTATTATACGTATATGGAAAATCTTACCTGGACAACATGGCGTGGTCAGCGGCGGCCGCCAAATGAGCGGTGACGTCGAACGTGGCCGCCGCGGCCGCGGCCACTGCCGCCGACGCAGGCGACACGGCCGCGTTCTTGATGACGTGCGGTTTGCCGCCGCCGTGAGGTTTGTCCTTGCTGAGTATGCTCGAAATAGAAAATGACGTGTACGGCGGTGCGGCCGATTTGACGGCGGGCGATTCGCGACCGTTGCCGTTTCCCGCGGAAACCATGACGGTCGCCGCGGCCGTTGCCGTCGTGCCGTTGCCCGCGGTCGGGTGTCCAGCATGGTCGTTACAGCAAATGTCGTCTTCGTCGTCGTTACCGGTCACGTCGATCCGCGGGGATTCGGACATAATAATTATTTAAAAAAAATATATATATAATATAATAATAATTTAAAATGTATAGATTATATAATATAGTTATTAAATTAAAACAAAAAATGAAAATAATTTTTTATATTATATTTCGTTCTCACTTCGCGACGCCGCGGGCTTATTATTTTTTCTAAAAAAAATCTTATTCTTATAATCCGTTGCGGGAATAATAATAAATATTACATAATTTTATAATATACTAAAATTAATAATAATAATAATAATAATAATAATAATAACAACAACAACAACGACGACGGCGACGACGATGATGTATCGCGTGTACGACTCGCGTGAACGATAAAAAATCGTAACGTTTATTTTTATTTATTTATTTTTTTTTCCGTATTCACGCGTGCGCGTTGGTAACGTGCATGCATTCGTGTGTGTACGTCGACGTTACGCGCTCGATTGTCGTCGGCTGAGCGGTCGGCCGGTTATGCACTAAAAACCGACGGCAATATACGACGACGGTTTGCGGTGTCGGAGCACTTAAGCGGCCCGCCGTATTATTATTATTATTATTATTCCTACTCCCTTTTTATTCATCCTTTTTTTCATTATTATCATTCATCCCCCTCCCGTTTCTCGATCGTCCCATCGCACAGTTGTACCGGCGTCGCGTGGTCCCTGCGTCCCGATTTTTACGCCAGTCGCGGACATTTTAACCCCCTCCGCCGCCGTGGACTCGACGCTCCGCCCATTCCGCGACGCGGCAGTCACGCCTACACGCCGTTTGTCCGAAAACGGATTCCGTCCCACCCATATCGCGAGTTCGTTCGCACATAATATACAATTTGCTTATGGTATATACCGTGGTATATAATATGTACATAAATGTATAGGTACATAAATATATATATACAGAATTTCGGCACTCTATGTATTGTTGTATATATACGTACAACTGTCGTTCGGTTAACGTCGGCCACGGTCGGCATATTCACGATGACACACCCCGCTGCTTGCCAACCTTGGATAACTGCACGTCTGCACTCGTTGACTATATATATAATATAATAATATATAGTATATACCTACATTTATATATACATAATGTATCGATGGCGATCATCGAATTCCAATTGAACGTCATCTTCTTTATAATCAGTGCTTGATTTGGGGGGGGGCGACGAAGTACCTCTTCTATTTCTTATTTTTTCGAGCGTACCCCTACTAATTATTAAATTGTTAGATATAAATCAATATATTGACGTTGAGAAAACGATAGTATACGACCCATATGGCCATATCTATATCTGATATAAATACCTCCTTTTCGAAAATCGATTTTTATATTTTTCACTTTTAATAAGTATATTTTTTTTAAAATTTGGTTGATATATAACCATAAAAAATCTTATAAAATTAAAAAATTGATATATAACCATTGAGTATAATATATGTATTTTATATACTCAATGGTATAACATAAAACCAATAATGGTATACTTTTATAGGTATAATATTTATGTATGTATAATGCGATCCAATTATAATAGTATTATTATATTATAAATATTCTATACGAGTGATTTTTTTCTCTTTTTTTTTTTTGACAATATATTATTAAGAATATACATAATATTATAAGTATACGAATTCAATATTCCAAGTAATATTTTTCAAAAAGATTTTTCTAATAAAAAAAAAAAAACTTAAAAACATCGAAATATTCAAAATTATTTATAATAAATTGCGTGTATTTACCTGCAGCTATATTTCCGCATTATTTATTTTATATAATATTATAATATTATAATATAATTAATAAAATATTATTGTGTATTTTTGTATACGTTCCCAAATTATAATAATACAGTAATACACCATACACGAGTGCACGTGTAACCCCATATAAATATAAAATACGAGTTGGTTAATTTTATATTTATACAATATATGATAGGTACCTACATAAATATTCAATAAATTTATAAAACTTATTACAATAATAAATATATATATTTCTATTTATATATGTATTTTTATACGATTTACCCTCCCTATCTTTTTGTTCTTGCAACCATTTGGGCTCAAGCCCTATGCATTTGACAACCCTATTTATACGTCCATGATAAAAAAAAATAACATTATTCCTATAAAAAATAAAATCCTATATATTATAATATTATTATTGTTATTTCATATTATAAATCATAATTCATAATATATGCCATATAAATATATTAAACTATATATTATTATTATTATTATTATTATTATTATTTTTATTTTTATTATTACTGTTATTATATCAAATCAAAATATTATATACGTTCGGCGATTTGTTTATTTTTCGTTCGTGCGATGTACACATCGTACTATCGTAGTATCGTTGCTCTAATTGTCATCGTTGTTGTTGTTAATATATTATTAATTTATTATTAATTATTATCATAAGCGTAACTAGATAGGTCTAGAAAGGCTTAGCCCCCCAGTCACCAATTAATTATTGGTAGCTATACCAAACTACATTAAAAATGCATGGTATTTCTTAGAAACTTCAGTAAAATTAAAAAAATGCAACATTAACTTAAAGATTTAAAAATTTTATTAGGTATTACTTTCGTACATAGTGAAAAGAGAACTATAGGATGATTTGTCGAAAATGTTACGAGATAAAAACAGCTGAGGCTCTATCCTCCCTCCTCTCCAAATTCAAAGACCTAGTTACGCCTAAGATTATTATTATTAATTTTAGACAAACTTTAAGTAGGTAGGTATAAGTGTACAATATTATTTTTTCCAGAAATAAATGCCCGCGTTATATCGTAATGATTTAACAAAAGCTGCAGCTCTCTGTGTAAAATTGTATTTGTACCGGTTTAATGTTCGATGTTATTCTGTAGGCGGCGGATGAAGAGTTATCCCCAGCGGAATTCGTGCATCAGAATTAATATTAGGCAATAGGGCGGAACAAATGTCCTGTGGGCGATGGTGACGAGGCCAGGAGGATAATATGACTACAAAACATCCCCAGGAAATTCGAACAGTTTGTGTATAGTAATACGCTATATATATACACACACAGCATATTAATAATAACCAATCTCGGAGTGACGATGGATGAGCAGGGGCATACAGGAGTGGCACTCAATCAAAGCTATTAAAAGCTTTTTCTAGTCGACTACGCATCATACACGCACACGATGATTAGGACGATAACCCGGCCGGGCTATATAATATTATATAGTAATGGTTATATTATTATGGTTAATGGTTACCGTTCGCGCCGCAGAAGGGTCGTACTAAAACGATAATAATAATGCAGCTCTTCGCGGAGGAGGCTGCAGCAGATTCCATCGTGGATATTCGCGTATGCTATATCAACAATTCCCCCCCCCCCCGACGAACCAGTGTACTCGTGCATATATTATAATTCGTATACGTGTTACATTTTTATCTAATTTGCAAATCATAATATTTATAATTTACGCGATATTTAAACATCAGAGGTTATAGATTACTATTTGCAGTGACCAAAAATTTAAATATTTAACATTTATTTTTATACGAAATTACGAAAAATGATTTATAATTTCATTTTCGATGTATTATTATATATAAAATTTAAAACTCCGTCATATGTACGCATGTAGCTAACGAATATTATGTAACTTCCATCAAATATATTATACTCCTATATATTATATTAATTTCTTATTAAACTTTCGCCGCTAAAACTTTTCTCCGAATTATTATACACCTTTATAGTTTCATATAAATTGACTCTTTGATCTTTTGCATGATAATTTATCGTATTTGACATACACTTTTGAAAATTTCTAATTTTCTATCATCTATCATATCATTATCATCTAAAACGTTATTTTATAGAAATTTTAAACAATATTATAATAACGCTAACAAGAAAATTAAGTATATTTTATTATATACATTACTGATAATCAGAAGCTGTATATGTAGGTATCTAAATACACGGCATTATCTGTTATTATTATACATTGTACAGGATGATCAACATATTGTATTTTGTTACAAATATAAAAACGTAAATGGTCGCACTATATATTTTAAAATAAATCTCCGATCACTCTGTATCCACGTGCCGTGTAATATAAAAACGTGTAAAGGTCTCCGCGACGTTTAGGACGGTATTACAATACATATTATAATATTATATTATATTCTTCTTCGAATCGACGGTGTCGAATGGACATACTTCTTTCGCCGGGCACATTGTCCGAAGCTGTTCGGCCGTATTTATTATAATAATAAACACGTTATATATTATTAAAAAAAAAAATAAATAAATAAAAACCGATTTTCTTCGATCCACTTGAAAAGGACATAATACGCATGTTATTATATAGTGTGAATACGCGCGCGGCCTCGGATTAGTATTCGGTGTACTGTGAGCCGTGTTTATCTCACGAAAAAGAAGCTGCAGGGTAGACGGTGGACCCAAATATATGCGGGTAGTGTCCGAGAAGAATATAATATTATAATAATATGAAATCTTATCTGCGAAATATTTATAGTTATACAGAACGTTCGTGGGGATATATTCAGGCATTAAGGACATTCGCTCATGATGAATCGTATATAATATACGTCTTTCACACCGTTTTTTTTTTTTTTTTTTATAACGAATTTATTTGATCGTCCTGTATATAATATAACAATATAGTACCTATATTATGTATAAATCGTACGTCGTTCTATATTATATATATATATATATAGTTTATTGGACGTTATATATTACAATATAATGTGGTATATCGGTTGAAAAGTATGTTTGGCGACGGCAAAAACGGTCAAAACGAATGGCAAAAAAGAATCCAGTATACATATAATATTATATAATATATAATGTACATTATTCTAGATACGCGCGTGTACTTACAATCAGGTTAACAATTCTGTTTGTCGGACAAAAGAATAATATTATGTGATGTGTACAGATTTTACCCGACCAAATAATAATAAAAATGTATAAAATATTATGTTATAACCCGCACGGGATCTCACGTATCTTTATCGTACATGCGTGCCAAATCATCTACGAAAACGGGCTCAATGTATACGTTATATTATTATTATTTTTTTTTTTTTATGGAATCTTTGTCGTTTTTCGCGTCCTACATTCTCACTATTTCCAGGTTCTCCTTTCGGTTCTCGTTATACCAAGGTATATGTTAGTGCACCGACTATTTATTATAATACACATTATTATTATTATTATACGAATACACCGTTTATCGGTTGACCGTCGCCAGTAGACGTCCGCATAGTATATAATATTATTATAATACCATTATATTATTATTGTAGTAGTCCGACCGTGAAACCGTACATAATTGATCCGGCGTCAATTGTTATTGTGAACGGCAGAGTAAACGATTTCGGGGTAAATATATTGTAAATCTAAAAATGATATATATACATTATAATATTATTGTATTTATCTTATGATTAAAGAGATAAAAACGTGCGGATTTGTGTATTATACGAGTAGATACCGCGAATTTCAAAACGTACATCAAAGTATATTGTATTCTTATACATTATATAGGGGTACATTATTATTAATATAATATATTATATTATTTATAAACGGGTATATTGAAATGTTTGAAAGTACGGAGTACCTATAGTATAATAATAATATGTATAAACCTCAGAAATATAATATAATATACAATAACGGTAAGTAATGATAAATGAATGTAGGTAGTCAAGGTATCGGACTATCGGAGCCTGTACAACTATGAAGTGCGTAAATATCAAAAACCGTATATAATAAGGTACCAAAATTGTATTTACCGCTTTCGCATTACTTCCTAACAATATATTATATAGGTGCATATACTATCTTTTCCTCGCGCATTCTATCCCGTGATTTCAAATTAAAACTCAAGTATATACTTACTTATAATATATTATATAACTCCCACGATGAAGAATTGTAGTGATGTGAATATGCTTGACTTACCTTGAAAATAATAAGAAAATAAATCTATTATACTAGTATAATATACATGACGTACAATATATAGTGGAGTGTAATTTAAGAACGGAACGAAAACGACTATATATATATATATATATATATATTATATTATATTATATATGAAAGGTCTAGAACTTTAGAGTAATGTGCGTAGTAACTATTATACGTTTTTGGAACACGCGTGTGCAAATTGAATATTTGAACCACTCGGGCCTTTGCGTCAGTTTCGCCGAGTAAAAACTCTCTTTTGTAAAACGGGTCTGCATTAATATATATATATACGTATTATACGTGGCATCGCCTAAAAGCCCGACTCAGAATCCACTTATTACGCACGCTCTTCTTTGTCCGAATAATTGGATGACGATGGGTCATCCGCATCTGAACATACAATATATATATATACGAAAAAATGTTTTGATTTAACACTATCTGATTCGGTTCTACTCCTCAACCATAGCCACCGAGGTGTTTATAATATAATATAATTTAGCGAGTTGCTGAGGGAAAAGACGCAAAGAAAAATATACAATATTATATACAAAGTAGTCCGGTGGAAAATCGATGTGTTTAAAACGAGGGTAGAGTCCCCAAAGGACCCAAGGAGAAACTTCGATCCAAAACGCGAAAAGCCGCAGCTAACTTCTCACTTAAGCACTTAAAATATTCCTCGCCTCACTATATAGGTACCTACCTAATAATAATGTTTCTTGGGGAAAAAAATATAGGTATAAGCGCATATTATAACACTCTATATTTATAAATATAATATAATATAATTATATATAATATTATAGGTAATAGGCCAGTTACCAGTACCAGGTTAACGAATTACTTAGTGTGCACTTTGGGTATATTTTATGGTGTTGAATTATACTATATATATGCATATTAAATTCTTCTATACTTTTCGTATTATTATTATTATTAATATTAAAACTCATACAAATTTTTTTTTTAAGTTTTTCATATAACTATAAATAATATAATATTATAATCAATGCATAAACTTTTATAATTTTTACATTTACCTATTTCAAACAAAAGTAAATATGATATATATATTATTATACAATTTTTTTTTGTGACGAGATAAAAAGCTGGTGCTCGGATTTCGGAATGATTGAAAATATATATGGATAATATTCAATGCAATATAATTTAAATGATAACTTTATTGTACTTTATGTATGAAAAAAAAATTGTAAACGTTAAACACACTAACTATATACCTGTATAATATATAGGACTGTTTTCCCGATAATTCATATAAAACTATCGGCTTTGAAACGATACGCCGCGTGTGGTCTTTTCGTATTATTTCGTTCGTCCTATTCTTATTTCTTTTTTTTTTTTTTTTTTTTTTTATTATTTAATAGAATTAATTTTACGGTTAACAGAACGATCGGGCGAGAAACAAACGGCAAGTGCATTGGTGCAACAGTGATTCGGCGCCGGGACGAAAAAAAAGACGAACGCGAAGAAGAAAAATTAAATAACCGTCTAGGAGTGAATATACACAGAACAATGACTGCGGGAACTATTGCGCAACATCGATTTATTCGGTATAATAGCGAACAACAATAACGTTTGCGGAAATAAGCGCAAACAAGGTATACATTTTAAGGTAACTAACACAACGATGTAGTACAGCACCGCCGGTTTTATACGAATTTCTCTGTACAGAATATCATAATATATTATTATCCCGTATCGTATATAATATATTATATTCATTGCGGTGTCAAAACGCATAAACTCGCCCCATTTTTGGCGAGATAAACCTATTTTGGCTAATTCTGCGAGTTCCGAGAGACCGGTGGGGCGATATTAAATAATAATAATAATAAAACGCATGTAAAATATATATATATATAATATAAAGTATACCTTTTTTGGTTTGGACTTAAAATAAAAGTAAATTTTTTGTGGATTTGGGTTTTTATTTATTTAAATATATTATCCACAAGTCATATATTTAAACTATATATATGTTTCTTCTGTTCTTTCATATCAATAAATAATGTAATACATAATATATGCTTTCCAAATTTCTTTTTTTTTAGTGCGTTAACATCTTTCGTATAGATTTTCGTTCTTTTATTTGCAGTCGCGGTTGCTATATTCTCTCTTCTTCCTCGTCTAAAATTATTTCTACGAGTATTATTACTGGCTATGTTTTTACACTATAAGTTTTGACGTGATTATTATGTAACGTGTCAAAATTAAATCAAATATTAAAAATATTTATTGTTTAACATAACACAACTCGTTATACTTGTAGAATTATCTTACGTGTACAATTATGTTATGAATTTACTTAATACTTTTGACGTTTCGCCGTTACGGTCCTGCTGTTCTGTATATAGTGAGATGTGAAAATCGGCTTTTACGCATAAAAAGTTCCGAAATACAATTTCACGGACTGTATAAGATTACGGAAATATAATTTATTAAACCGTGTTAAACATCGAATGAAAAATATCTAGAATACGAAAATACGTGTTACCGAATCATATATTTTCACCGAAATATCTCTTTATATATAATATAAACGATCTAATATATTTATATTTCGAATCGTAAAAATTCGAAAAATTGAAATTCATTCATTAGTATATTATATTATAATATCTATTATCTGAAATTATAAATATTTAGATAAATTGGAAATAATATAATTAAGGATTGTTAATAATTTAAAGGATTATAATATTATCCGAATACTCATCACGAGTTATTTTTGAATAATCTATATACTGTTCGTCCATCAAATCGAAAATAATCTTTGATTTGTTGTGCCAAACTGTACCTAGGACAAGTATAACACGATTTAAGATTCGTAATGCGTTTGATAAGTTATTACCACTATAATGTGGCGTTATATAATATTAAATTCCGGACTTTTACGGTTCGTGAAAATAAAATATTATGTTTTAGGTATTATATTATATCTTTTTTTCCGCGATTTTACGATTTTATACTTTAATAATGCGTAAATATATTGCTATGGAAAATTTTGTGTTTTTTTTTCTGATTTCGCTACGCAGTTTGTACAGCCGTACAGGATTACGCCGATAAATTCGGAATTATTACCGACAGTGAAATTATTTTTCGTACGCATTCTCTACGCGGATTTTCTCATAATCTAAAAGGCGTATACCTAAATTATTATATAACGTTATGATTTGTGTATATTATAGTGTTAATAAGACACAATTTATGGTGTTTCAACATAAAATAAAAATATTTCGAAATACGCTAGAGTTTATTGCGGTTGTATTAAAATTATTAAAATTATAATGATACGGGCGAGGTGTTTTCGATTGTAATATTATAATCGTTCGAAATATTATTATAATATCATATAGACGGGATAACTATAATATGTTTACATTTCACACATATTATAATATAGGTACAGTTCCGGAGGCGGTGCCGTTTGTTTGGGTATCATTGCCCGGAGGTAACGGGTTGATTTTCGCATAATTTAATAGGTACGCGCCCCGTGGGGGAGACGGAAACGTGTGAAAAACGTGATTGATATAACAATATAATATTATTGTATATAATAATTTAACGTCTGCGCGGCCAGTTTTTTATTTTATCAAATACGTATACGCGATAATAATAATAATAATAATAATTGTTGGTTACGACACCTTACGCGATGGATATAACGCCCATCCAGGGTGATATTAATATCAAATCGAACGGCCAAGTGTCGAGTTGTGGGGCAGCTGTTTTGGTTAAATTACGTTTATTATTTATTTTTTTTTTTTGCTTTCCATCATTTACTTGTACTGCTTTGTTCGAGTTCCCCAAAAAGGTCGTACCGTGTAATATATATACGACCCTCGTTCTACTTTTGTACTTATCCTAATATATAATATTATATATTCATACATGATACGCTTATATATAATATCTACGCCGTTTGTATCAAATATTAAGTTTGAAAATCGTAACATGATACCTACTATTCATTATTCGGCCACATATACGGTAAGTAATAATAATAATAGTATTCTTAATATAGATAAATCCAAATCATCATTGTCGTATACGAAAACTATAGCACATAAATTATTAACCTAAATAATCCAATATTTCAGATTTAAAACGAACGTAAAAAAAAAAAAAATATTATATTTTTTATTTTTCTTGTGCATAACGTGAATCGATGCCCACGCAGAGCTTTATATCATCGGTATTATCATTAACCCTCTCGTATCGGTCGATCGGTTGATCAGTATATTAGTCATGTTTTGTCTCCGGTATACACCTACTGACATATTATATTATGTTATTTGTATAATATAATTATTAAAATCATAAAAAATTACACTGAAGAGTGGTTAGTTATTTATATATTAACGGCGTATAAGAAATATAGTACTAAAAAAAATAGAACCGTATAAAATTGAATTCAAAAATTGATTGTTATAAAACGTTTATTTTTAATTTTTTTAAATTATTATATGTCTTATTCTTCTGCATTTATTATTTTCTGTATATTTTTTATCGATAAATTTCAATATTTCAATATATATTTAACTAAACAAAATATCGGATGATTTTGAAAATAAACCGCGAATAAACATTATAAATAAAAACTGTACAATATATAAATGTCGAATATTATTATTTACCCTAATTAATATGCTAATTAATAACTATATAATTAATGTTTATACGAAAAGTTTGTATTTAAATGTAAATCAATTTTTATTATAATACCTATTTCATTATATTTTGTTGTTATTACTTTACAATTAATAAATGTATGGGTTCGATATACTTTATAATAATTATAATCGCTAACTAACCCCATAAATATTTGAAGTTTATAATTATATATTCAATATGGTATTTTCCAAAAAGGTGTAATAAACTAATTTTTTCGATTAATAAATCCATTTACAACATAAACGCATAATCAATTTGAAACTGCAGCATATTATTATATTTTATATTTATATACAGTTTCGTTTGTGAGAGTAACTTTTTTAATAAATGGGGTTTTTTGTGTTTAACTTTTGACCACGAGATTTTTTCACTCGGGTATAGCTGCTAGTGCAGTTATATAGATTTTTTTTTTTTTATTCCGTATAATGGCAATACCCTTCATTATAATAATATACTTTTATCAGATCTCTTTTTTTTTATGTTATATATACTTAGTGCTTTGTATAAAAATGTATATTTTAATAAAAGTTTTACGCACATTTCGGCGGTGGAAATGTGAATTGAAAATGTGTTACGTATCCGTATACCGTAGAGTCAATAATGCTCTTTGATCTTTGATATAAAGCTCTGTTAGTTTCGTTCCCTCGGCCCACTGACTATATACATACGAGGGTATGGAAATAGAAAAAAAAAACATTGGTTTGCTAACCGAACTCTTTTGTATAAAATCTACGGTATGCTTAAATTATTTTACATTCAACCACTTACCACAAAGAACTCTTATAGCCGTTTTTTTATGTTATGGAATATATTTTCAATATCGGATTGTCCAAAAAATATTGAAAAATAAAATTATTATTCGAAAAATTGTATAAAATAAGTATTAAAGAATTCGGAGTACGCATAACAACAATAATATAAATTAAGTTAAATGTTAAATGTAAAAAATACAGGTTGCAACCCCTCCCCTCGAAAATTGTTAGTAAATATTATATTTGAAGAATATTATTAATATCACATATTATGTATACGAATACAACATAGAAATATAGAATAATATTTAATATGACTACAAATAATGGTTGAATGTATTATTGATTATTATTAACTATTTTGTTGTCGAAAAAATCATTTTTAGATAATTTAATCAACAATTTTTTATCCCCAAAAAATTCTGAATTCCTCACTGATCTATACAATACTCATATATTGTATTTATTTTACTGCATAAATTAAATCGCAATAATTTAAATATTTTAATAATAAACTATTTGTAGGCGGTTAGTGAAAAGACTGAAAAGTAAGTAAAAAATATAAAGAAATTATTTAAATTACAATTTTAATTTGGTTAGTTTGAACGTATATAATATTAATATTCAGGTATATATAATAATCTGCCGTTCGATAAATTGCAGAATATATTTTTTGTACAGAGGGAATTAAAGTCTTCGACAATGGTATAGTAAAGTAATATGTGCGGAACATATAATATATTATATTATTATTGGATCGACCGGGTTATATTATAGCGAAAAATTACAATCGGTCTTTTATCGGTCCAGACGTTTCTACAATGCATATTATACGTAATATAGTTGGGACGAGTATCTATATGTATGTATATACGATGCGGTATATATACGAGTATATATTATATATATTTTATACCATGGTAGTGGTATACTGGTATTATACTGGGCGCTTTTATATATATATTGCAATTACCTTTCGACCCCCCAACCAATTCGTATCCGCTGGTCTATATCCGACAACGGAATAATAGGCCACCGAGAAAAAGCTAATCATCTGTCTATTCACCCGATCGCGTGTACACGAATCGTTCTGCGGGGGAGAGTCAATTGTACTTGTACACTACGAGTATATTAGACATATTATTATTATTATGTCGACTATACGATGCGAACATTTTATATACCTATATGTTATATTGTTATCTTATATATTATTATTTCGATCCGCGATTTCCTTCGAACGGATATAATTTTACCAGGAGAGAACTTTTTAAACATATAATTTTTTATTATATAGTCCTTAAAATTGTGTGTGTTATACGACTATATGACGCAGACTGTGAAAAGTTTCACCAAAAATTTAAGTTGTACCTATATTATAATAGTACGAAATTTTAAAGCGCGTGTATTATTTAAATAATTCGCCAATTTATGCTTTTAGTATAATCTATAATTTTAATTTTTAATACTTATACATTCATTTAAAGTTTCGTTTTTTGTCAAGTTAGCGAATAAAATAAATACCTACATATTTTTTTAAGTACCCCGCTACTCCTTTCTCGAGGTCGTATGGACGTCTGATATTATAATTATATTATATAAAACGGACGGATTGCCGCGATAGAATTTTTAACTATTTCCTTTTCGCTCGGGTCCGTTCGAGAAGTTCGTCCAATGGCCGGTAATATAGCGGAAGTATTTTCCGACGTGGGGCAGGCAAGTTTTCTTATACAACATCGGCCCGAGCGGTTTAATTAATGTAAAACTATAAACAGCGAGAATTATATGCGTTTCGTTCGCAGTTTCTTCGTTCGCTTTCCGAACGGGGGAGGCTAATTGAAATAAATTGAACCGGAAGGCCGCCGCCGGCGTGTACATAATACGAGGAATATAATACAGAAGAAACGCGAAAGCGGCGGTCGTGATGATATTATTATTATTATTATTATTATCGTCTCGAACGATCCGGGAGCGGTGAAAAACGGTATATATTATAATAATATGGAAAAGAAGCGAACAGCTCGTACAAGTTTTCGAAATCTTCGCCGTGTCGTCGTCTTTATTTTAAATACGACGCTGCTATCCGGGCCATATACTTCCATCCACTTTGGCGTCTTTTCGAATCCGTTCAATGGAAATGTTTTCCCTAAGTCTGCGATTTATATACAAACAATCGGTGCAGATATGTATCTTGGGGTTCAAAAAGCCCCAAGCCTTTTACGATGAAATTTGAAATTATAATACGAGTTGCATATTATATATATATATATATATATACACGTTGTATAATTAACTGATGTTTATCGTTACCAAACTTTTGAAACATCGGTTTTGTTTTGTGCGTATATACCTACCTATATAATATATTATAAATACATATACACATTTACCCGAAACGTTTTTCGTATTAAACTTCACTCGCATTAAAACCAAAGTACTAAATTTTAACATTTATATAATATTATTATACTTATACGCTGGCATACATACGAAAATATTCTAAACTGCTCGTGTTTTGTAAATTCGCAGTATAATATAGACAAATATAGCAAGTACATATTATATATAATTATATTACGACGTAATCATATTATGACTTAAATATATTTTTGAGAATATCCTCGACGTATGCACGAAATGAAAGGAAACTATATTATAACCCAATTGGTATATTTTAATAATAATATAGTAAATTATTCTGTTATACAGCATGATCATATTATTATCTATAACTAGCATACTATAAAATGTATTTGCGTTGAAATCAAAGTATTCGCAACTAAACCGATATTTGTTATTTCTAAATATTTACACATTTAAGTATGAAATCTTTAGTACCTATATTATTTTATGTGTAATATTAAGCTCGAAGGTCCTCCAACAATCTGTACGTTCTAGATTAAATAACTTGACCGATTTTATCTAACCTTTATTCTTTGTCCAGGGTAAGTATAACTCATCATTTGACCACCTACGTATAACACCTAATGTTTTATTCTTATTATAATTAGAAAATCTCTTAAATAGATTGGCAAAACAAGATTAAACAATAAGAAAGTTACTCGCGGAACTTCACCAAACCTATTTTACCCCTTACGAATTAACATTTTAACAACCGGCTCAACTATTATAATCTTACCGCAATAACCATATACCTAATATACCTAGGCGATTGCGTCATATTATAATTTATTCAATAATGCATAATATGCACTATGAGATTCGCATAAATGACGATTTAGAATATTATTATAATGGAAAATACACAAAATATTGTTGTTGTTGTTATTCCGTTTTCATGTTTTATACGATCGACAATACATTTAATATGACACGAATCGCACGCCGCGAATAATACAATACCATGTTATATTATTATTTAATACTCGTCGTATATTATAAATGTTATATACGGGTAAACGATAATAATGCGTGAAAACGCACTTATATACGAATATCGTGCGCATCTATCATCGCTATATATTCACTCCAACGACAATATTATAATATAATACGCACTTGATCCTGAAGGATAATATAATATATTATATATATTATATGTTTGCCGTATAAACGGACGGGTCGAGTACATTTATATTGTATACATATACGCGGTTTTAAGGCCATTATAATATTATACGTATTGTTATGGCGAAATGCACTTTTACAATAAAAGTAATCGGTTTACCTTTTTCAGTTTTACAATTTTTTTCCTTTTTATTTTCGTCACTATTTTTGTATATAGGTACGTGGTACACATACATCTCACGTATAAGAGGTACTCACCGATATAATATTATAATGTATAATAATATAAATATTAGACGTGCCGCGCGACAAATGTCCGCAAACACCTTAAGCCGGTCAAAAGCCGCTCTCCCGTGTACAGAGTTGTACCTAATGCGATTGTTTTGGAAATGCGGCGACGGCGGTCGGGGCAAAGGAAATCTCCCTTCTAAATCCTGCGCAGCGTGTGTGCAAACATCATAAAATACATACATAAAATACATACAGTTTGTCATTGTATACGTGCACATTTTTATTCAATAAATTTCGCCAGAAACACACGTGAAAATTTTCACTCGGCGCATAATATTATTATACTATAAATACCCCGTATTATCGTAATATATAATATTATGTATATAATGGACATATCGGCGGTTCACATCAAACGTGGTATACTTTGGTATATACCGCGAGAACGTATTTATAGGAGATTATAATACGCGTACTCGCGATGTTTGTGGCGTGACTTTCCGAAGAACGCATACTCGACAAGGCGGTCCGCACCCTAGACTTAAGTAGGTATAGACCGGATATCGTCGCCATTTCTAAGCATCTGGTCCATTTTGGTTTGGTGTCGTATAATATTTTATTATGTTCATGTACACAATATATTTGATACGAAATTTATAAGATACGGTGCACACCTAAATATTATATAAATAATGAATTATCAAGTCTTCTCGTGACGTTATGAAAATTTTATAGATAAAATATTTAAGTATATTTATGGCATCAAGTATATTAATCATGTTACGTGTACAAAATATAAAATATAGATTTCAAATTAATTTCAAAAGATAAAATAAGTAATAGTATAAGTAGTAAAGCTTAAAGTGATTACTGATTAGATACCTTCTTAAATTTTTAAACCCCTATCAAGATTTACTAAGAAAACAAAAACAAAATCAACTAGAAAAATTATTTTTGCTCATTTATCTTCTGTATTATATAATATATGAAAAGTCAAAAAAAAAACCCCTCATTTAACGAAAGATTAACATTTTAAAATTATTCAACCCCAAAAGCGTATAATTTATAACGTACACTATTATGATATAACGTATTATAATATTTTTAATTTAATCACAGTACGGAAATAATGAGACGCGTGGACCGTTCGCCTTGTTATTATAATATTCTATAACTATACACGCTAACTAACCTATTCAATGTTTATCACGTTATAATATGATAATACGCGTATAATATTATTATCATTATTATTATAAATATATAACTTTCGTCGTTTAATCATCGCACATAAAATAAACGAACAACCGCCGCCGCCGGTCTCCTCCCGTTCGTCGCGCGACGATCTTCACACGCATCGCGGCACAACCAGCATTATTATTATGATTATTATTATTTACGCGATTATCGTTATTATTATTATTGTGTTTCGTACACGCGAGTCCCGTTGAATGATCAAAATAAAAACGATGATAATCCGTCGGATTCGCTACCGATTCGCCACGGGGCGCCGCCGCATTGTCCTGGACGTATAATATATACCACGGTCGTATAACAATATATTTTTATATACCTGAACAACGATAATAATATAATGATGATGCGCGGCGATTCTGGAATATAAATCTAAAACGAGCGCGGAAAGAGAAGAAAACCTGCATAATAATAATAATAATAGTACATAATCGGATCACGGGAGAGGATAGAGGAGGAAAAATAATTTAGGTATACATACAGAGCGCGCGCGGTAAAACTTCACGTGAATGTTTCGGTTGACGGGTGGCCCAGAATAATGATAATAAAATATATATTATACATATATAAAAAAAAAAAAATTCAAAATCGAAAAAAGTACGAGGCGAATTAATATATTAATATATGATTATATTACGTTCGTGTGGGGAACGAAAAATGAAAAAAAAATAAAAAAACCTACGCTCGACTGGACTTTAATGTGTGTATGTATACCATCTCGTAATAATAATAATTGTTGTTGTTATGGATATAATATATATTATATAAAGGATACAAAGTGTGTGTGTGTGTGTGTGTGTATGTGTGTGTGTGTGTGTGTGTGTAGTTACGAGTATATGTAGACTAGGCTCCCGGGGTGGCCTTTTGTAATGATCGACGACGAAGACCGAACGGCAAAACAATAGGGATCGAGCGAGGGACAGCGCGGGGATAAAACTCCCGAAGTGACCCTTGGGTTTGCGAGCGCGTATATTATTATGTGCATTGTGCGCGCTCGGGCCCAAGAGGGTTTCCTCGTCTGGACGCGTGTTTCGTTTAATACACATATTATTATTACAATAATAATATAATATTATATAGAAGTAATGCGTATAATATTATATAGGTATATCATATTTTGTTTCCTCGAGTATGTACACGCGTTACGGTAAAAGTACGAATTTACCGGTTAAAACTATATAACAGGATAATATTCGAAATTCACGGAAATTTCTCCGATCGATCTTGGTAAATTCTATATAGGATATAGAAAATTATAAGGTAAAAGTACTTAGAATCGGTGTTCATTTATTATAATTCGGGCTTTTACAAAATATAGATATTATGGTAAATCTTATAGGATAATATTTATACAGTTACATAATATTATGATGTCGGTAACAATCCAAAAAAATAAAATTTATATTATTATATACGCATTTTTTTATTGTATTATGTTAAATTATATTTATATTTTGATTTATTGCGTTTAATTGTTATAAAACAAAAAAATATTTATTTATTTATATTATTAATAGTGCACATATTTTTTGTTATTTTATTATAAAAATAAAAAACAAATATGAATACAGACTTACAGTCGTAAATAATTTCTCCATAATAATATAATATATAACTTCTATCGTACCTATAGAATAATTTATATTATATATTCGTACGAGTGATTAATATTAGTATAACAAGTTAATTTTGTGTCGTATGAAGATAAAAAGTTCAAATTGTATGAAATTTTGTGATTTGATACTTTTACAAAAGGTAATAAAACCGTTGAGTTCCTCTTCGTTCCATAGTTGTCGCGTAATCCACAAAAATGGCTTGTAAAATACGATTTTAAGAATTTTAAACAATGCTAATTAAATTACATCATTTATATAATATATACATGTCTTAAGAAAAATATGATTTATTTTTAAAAGAAGTTAAAGAATCACAAACTGTAAATAAAAAAACACCATTATACATTATCGATTTTATTTTTTTCAGACTTTTACCGACACGTAACTGCGTATTACACTAAATTCCTAAAATTTACCATATATTTCTTGTAAAAAGCCCGAACTATAATAATGATACTGATTTTTACCGTATAATTTTGTATATCCCAGAATTTACCAAGATCGGTCGATATCCGGTTAAAAGTTTAACCGGTAAATTCTATATAGGTTTATCGGTATTCGTATACTTTTACCGTAATACATATACACATATAATATATATCAAATCTCTAACTTGTGTAGGTACGTAAAATGAACTTCGAAATTTACGTAATTTTTTTTTTTTACTTTATCCATACACGCAGAAAAACGTTTTTATACGTTTTTAATTATATTAAGTACCTACCTAGTTATTTTAATTATACCCGTTTAACTAACAACTATAATATATTCGTTTGATTACAAGTATTTAGAAATTAAAACGCACTCGTGTGCATAATATGTATGTATATAGTTCAGATCAATATTGATATATAGAATAACGTAAACGGGCATGAGTGTATGTAATTTAAAAGCTGTTAAAACATGAACTAGGATATAATAGTAAATATATAAATATAAATCGATCGTACAATGTCGTTGGTTAATATAAAAAACTTGAAGTATAGTGCGTTTTCTATGGCAGGTTTAAGCGCGATTAAACGTCATATCATTATGATAAATTGATAAGGATCTGATATAATAATAATTTAATATTAAATTTCGTATTATTATTCATTATTGTAATTTTACAACGTAACGTCGTGTAATGTTATATTATTATAAATTATTATTACAATCACTAATGGACAATACGCGCACTATTATAACTCTATAACGTTGTACAATTATATATACGTACCTATTATGTACTTGCAAATAGGCGCATTTTGATTTAACCATTTGTCTATACAATATAATTGTGTCAATGTATAATATAACAGGCGTATATCTATAATAGTTTATAATCTCTATTGATTAAATGAATCGTCAATGGGTATTATAGTTCTACTTGAGATAATTAATTTACGGTCTACAATAATAAAATAATATATTTGATTACAATATATTATTATACAAGTATTATATTTTAATTATAATACGCTCGATTTCGCAGTGTTCTACGAAAATTCTCGTAACTAAATTTTGTTATTACGTTTATAACTGAGAAATAAGGAATAGTGATTAGTTAGGTTAGGTTATCCGTATATACGCGCGTATATAACGACGCGTATTGATATTTTAATTCATATTGTCTCTATATATACCTAATAGAAGCAGAATATTGTAACGATTTATTGTTATTATTCAATATATTGCATTTTAATATTTAAATAATATGTTTTTTCTTCCAACAATCTGACACTGGTATCTATGGAAACGAATGAATATATCGAAAATCAATAATAAAATATTGATAATGGTAATCACAGCAACAAATTTCAAAAAAAATAAAATAATAAAGATAAAGATAATATTATTATATCATAAAGATATACATTGAATTTGTATAAAATCCTAAAACGAAAACTGTATATTTATTATAAAATATATTATACGAAAATAACAATTCGATGACGTCCGGATTCGTATTTTTATATTATATTAAATTACATGAAAAGTAATAAATATCATGTATTTATTTGAATTTTGTCTCAGCGCAACGACGACGTGTCAATAAAAATACAACCGCTCGAAAAATAATACATAATAAATTATTATATTTTATATGTATCGTCGTAGAAATCGTAGTTATCGTTTTCGGGTACCTACATCGTACAGCACGCATATTTTTCACGTTAATAAGTTCAAATATCAATGAGAAAGAACAACAAAAAAAAAAACAGTTTTTCTCGTTTTCGACAAAATCGTTTCGTACGTATTATAATAATATATAGTTTGATCATTTGGACGACTTACTCGCGATTCGCGACGTGCGTATACTCGTATATTATTATAGAACCGCGGTGAATACGACATACGGCTTTGTTGAATCCCGATAGTATAATTTTGCCAATATTTCCATTCGCTATAGTATAATATAATACAATATAACGTATTATTATTATTATTATAAAGTTTTTGGCGGAATAAGAATATGATATTGTATTTTTTCGTCTCTCGAAACGTTTTAATTCCAAGTGAGTATTATATAATATATAATAATAATAATAATAATAATAATAATAATAATAATAATAATAATAGGTACATTCATAAAAAAAAATAGGGAAAAAATAAAATAAACGTGGGCTGCACAAGCGTGAGAATCATTTAGCCCGCGGGATCATAATAATAATAATATAACATTGTACATTACGGCTTTGGTCCCGTATAACGAAGTACCTTTTGACTATAATATGATTATTATTTTATTATTTAGTAACGGGTGAAAATAATATTGTTCGCGTATTACTACGTATATAATTATATTATTATTGTGATGGTGCGCGTACGGAAAATTCAAGGGTTTAATCCAATTTCGGTATAACGATATACCGACACCCCCTATATACTCGGAATTCGGGAGTAAACGGGC
This sequence comes from Tetraneura akinire, assembly GCA_021307375.1. Classification (NCBI taxonomy): domain Eukaryota; kingdom Metazoa; phylum Arthropoda; class Insecta; order Hemiptera; family Aphididae; genus Tetraneura; species Tetraneura akinire. The sequence goes on along the minus strand of JAIUCT010000020.1, from coordinate 1,885,915 downwards.
CAAGAGCGTGCTGAGGTCTGATAAGTGGAAAATATGTTTTTTTTGTTATTATTGTTATTATTATTATGATTATTATTATTATTGAATGTTACAAAACGAGTGGCACGCGTTATATGTACATTACATAATTGCGTTTAAGAGGCTCTTCAGTTTACCAACGTGTGCACGTTTTCACCCTATATATAATATACGAACGCGATATAGCAAATATTATAAACCGCCGATAATAACAGCGTACGACTAACGAGTGGACCAAAAAGCCCCCGAGGATATTATTATAGCTAACTATATACTTTCGGCCTACCGTTTTTTTTTGTTTCTTTTCTGTTTATAGTTTTCGGTCTATATACTTTTCCATAATATATGTCAACAAATTAGTATAGGACGATTCATTCGACCGTATATAATATTATTATACCTACTTAATAATTATTATAATACGTTATAACGTTTCACCTGCGTGCTACTTATTTGTATAATTTCTAAGTAAACAATTTTGAGTATACCCATATATTATAATATATTGTATAATACGCGGTATAAACATACTTAGGTACATAAATGTTTATTGCTGTTATTACATATATTATTATATTATGACGTGAAATAAGTCGAGGAATATAACAATATAATCAACCGCACGTGTATAATAATAATAATAATAATAATAATAATAATAATAATAATAATAAT
>JAIUCT010000020.1:1853834-1885212 GCA_021307375.1 Tetraneura akinire | reverse complement strand
CCACGAAGATTGCGTTTAAGAATATCCCGTAAACACGCGCGCGCGATAGAATAGGTTAGGTATATTACGCACTTAGGGTACGTGTTAGTTTATACATAATAATATAATAAATGTATCGTGAACACAGCACTCACTCGAGGGTATAATAACAATAATAATGTACTGTCACACGATTTTTCAGCCAAAATAATTACATTCGACAGTATAAAATGCCGAATAAACTGCTCGAATATGTTATACCAGTATACGAGCAATATCGTGTCCATAAAATATATTCACACGTGGGTTGCTTCCGAATTGAAATACGCGTCAGTTTCGTATAAATTTATTATAAATTACGCATAATTTATATTCCAAAATATAATATTATAATAATCAAACACAATCCTCAAATATTGCGCAAAAAACAAATTTTACTTTATTTCATCGTAATTTTAACAAAATTTTTAATTATACCTGATATAATTATTATTATATTCATGCAAGAACCACATTAATATTAATATCATTTACTATACACTCGTGATAACACGTATGTTATAACATATCGTATTTTTTTTCCAATAACGAGAATGGACGAAGGATCAAAACAAATAAAACGAATAAGAATAAAAATTAACGTAATAAGAGTAAAAAAAAAAAAATATACATTACGATACGATTGGCGCCAATCCGTACCCACGTTATAGTTGTCAGGTCGCTCGACTGAGTAACAAATCATCACGATTAGTACGACTCTATAATATAATAGTATAATATTACGTATAATAAAAGCTATAATCCTTCACGATAAAAATAGATTGACATTATAAATATATTTAAATTGTGAAACGAATAATTTGTATTGTATTCAATATTTGAGTTAAATTCTACACGAGACTCAGTTTCATTTCACTGTTTTAACAGAAAGTATTTTATATTCAATTTAAATTTAGTTTATTACATACAAATAATGTTATATAATATTATATTTAATTTTCATATTAATTCAAAAAAAGAAGAGCTGATATTCCTGCCGCAGGAATACAGGTGTTCTAATCATATAGTGTTTAAATATGAATTTAAATTTAAATTTGAATACAATGATAAACCATCGCATTCGAAAAAATGGTTCTCAGCGAAGTTCAATCAGATAGGTAATTGATTAAAATTTTGACATTTTTTATTAAATATTTAAAACGTAAAATTTTATCATACACAATACACATATATAAATATAGAGACCATATAGGTACACAATGTGTCATATATAACTAGTACATAAATGAACACCCTATAAAATATTCAAATCTCTAAGTTCAATATAAATGCTCATGAAATCCCTTGTCACCTAAATGCTCATATCTAACAGAACTTTGCTCAAAATATTTTTTTTCGAATGCGATGGTTATCGTGAAATATTGAAATCGAAATTTCAGTTTTCGTGAAAAATGCCGTTTTTTCTATCGCATAGGGTCAATATTGAGAAATTAAAAAATGACCTAAATAAAGTACCAACTACATCCACTGTCCACCCAGAAACATATGCTGTTCGTGAAAATCGGAGCATTATTTCGGTATCTTCAGTCATAAAAACAAAAAAAAACACATATCATTGTAAAACCAATACATTCTTCGCTTCGCTCGGAATCTAAACTAAATATGATTTTATATTATTCAAATAATTATATTAGACTGTTTTTATAACATCGATTAAAATAAGAATACAACAATATAATTTCGATAATAATAATTAAATCAGCTTAGTATATAATTATATACCGTTCTATATTATTATAAAGCTTCTTTTACGTATTATTATAAGCAACATGTTATACGTTTTATTAATGCTTTATATTATACCAGCTTAAAGCAATAATAAGCATATATAGATAATAATATTGTTAATTTATTTTAACGATTTGTGATCATGAAAGATAAAAAGAAAGAAGCCCCAATTAACATGTGCTATTACAACGAAACCATAAAACAGGACTATATAAACTATATCATATTATATTATATTTTTATACAATGTGTTTGTATAGCACATTATTTTACTAGATATCTATAATATAGTCAGCATTATACGAGGATAATATAACATTAGTGTAGCTGAAAATCGTATCAACGCATACAAATCGCAGCTAATCTCGGTTTATTTGTAGTTTATTCGTTTATAATTTTAAACGAAGACGTCATAATATAACACGCACACAAATAAATATAAATATTAATTTTTTTTTTTTCTAAATATGTTTTGTGTTTACACTTATTGTAAAATGTGTCCTTTATAATATAATATACTTAATAAACGGAATCGAATGAAATACGAAATCGAGATTTTAAGCAGATTTCGTTTCATCAAAATATATAATAAAAACGTTAGTGGGTGAGGCGAGAGAGCAGACACACGCGCCTCAGGTTAATTTTTTTGTAGTACTGGGGGGCGCAAAAATATTTGAAGAAGATAACCTAAAATAAATTTATTAAAAATAATAAAATATTTTTTTATGCCCATAAAATCCCTAAATTAGTCATCTAAAATTTAAATACCAAAATCTGACAGTATACTTCGCTCAGAATCGTTTTTCGAATGTACCTAATAATTTATCATCGCATTCAAATTTTAATCAAAATTCAATACTATCCTCTATACATTTATATCCCTTGCCTTGCTTTTTTTTTTTATTTAACTCGTTTACTAATAATAATATTATATAGATAAAAATCAAATGATAGAAATAGAAATATAGATATTGCAAATATTCCGCATGAATAACGTAATCTAAGTTAAGTCTTAAGTTTGCTTATAGTTTAATAAGAAATAGGGGCGTGTAATTATAACTTTACCTTAGGTTAAAAATAGACTCGGTATACTGCTCCTACACTGTATTACAATAAACTTATAAGTTATAATACGTACATCGAATACGAAGTCTGCATAGAAATCTATTTATTTATGTTATATAATATGTATATGGATTATTTCGTACGATGTATATTATCTCTATTAAAATCTATATGAATAATAATGCATTTTAATAGCAACAGATGGCCGTTTAGCGGACTCGTGTCCACCGCTGCAATCTCTCGAACGCACCACAGTTGGTCCCACTACTGCTTTGTCCACATTGATCCTTTATTCGCAGTTAAAATTACCTTTTAATAACATAATACGAGTATATTATTATACGCTATTGCCGTTTCTATTCATTTTATTCCGATGGAAAAATAAAAATTATAAGATGACAAAATCGTATGTTTTAGAAACTATTATTATATAAGTACCTACTTAATATTGATTAATATTAATTTGTATAAATAGTTAAAAGTTTAGAAAATCAATGCATATAGATAATACCCAATTTTTATTAAATCGAATTTAAGAAATAAATATTGCTGGTTCTAAAACACGAATGAAAGACTATTTATATAATTATTCGGGATTCGAATGTGGTAAAAGAAGAAAAAAAAAACGAGAAATTATTGATCTGCTATTCTGATTTATATAATTTTTTTTATATATATGTATGTAATATGTATACTATAATATACGCTGTTCGTTTTGCAAATCTCGCGATTGTGACGTCCCGTCTGACTGTACATTTATAATTTTATATAGACACACGAGATGACTTAGAAGAAAACTTTTTATATTATGAATTGTCGATTCTTATAACGTTTCAATTCATGTACGTATGTCAAAGGCCATCCCTTATACTATTCACGCGTAGTTTCGTGCGGGGTATAAAGGAGAATAATATTTGAAATGTTCGAATATGAATATAATATTCGCATTATTGAACTCCATCACGCCCTTTTGGGAACGAAAACTGTTCGGATAATACTCGTAAGCGTGAAAACCGTCATAATAATAATAATATAACAAGTCAATAAGTCATTCTCGTGCCGCAGAGAAGGACGCGAGGCATATATATATATTTTATATGTATACGAAACGATGGGTAAAATCCGACTAAAGTTTATGATTACTGCAATATATTTATTTTTTTTCTTTCGCCGTCACGGAATCGAATTCGCCAACTCGGCGGTGAAAAAAAAAAAAAAGAAATGTCATTATTTTTTCGAATCGAATATATATATAATATATCCTACGCATCACCACAATCTACAGGAGCGACCCGCACGTTCGAATAACGACAATACGACCACCGTTTTCGCAGAGAGGACGCGAATAAAATATATAATAATATTATTATTATCTAATATCCTGCGTCGAAGGGATAAAAAGAAAGAAAGAAAGAAAGAAAGAAAGAGAGAGAGAAAAAAAGGGAATAACAATGTTACATACTATCGCGTATAGGTTTTGTCCCTGGGATATTATACGAGAGGCGAATTGCTAATTGTCCCTGGAGAACCGTCCGCGGCGCCGCCGTTGATTACTCTTGTTCGTGTCGCCTCGTTTGTTTTCCACCGCGGCAGTCACACACTTTGCGCTAAAATTTATATTTCACAATGCCGTTTCGCGGTTCAGCGACCCGAAAAATTGCTTCTGCCATCACCTGCTGGACGTATTATTATTATTATTATTATTATTATTATTATTATGTTATTATACTTTTGTAATACGACTTTTCGCCAACACGTTCGGAAAGTATACATTATAATAATATTATCATTATAATTGGAAATGTTTTCGTACCTATCTACACGCGTATATAACATAATATTATACCTAAACATAACTTTATAGACGACTTATAGTTTAGCACGCGTGTTTTGTAGTCCGATCGGGTTCGAACTTACGTGCGATACGTACCGTTACGTGGTTTAAAAAAGAAAAATAAATACAAATGATATAAAATATATTATTTAAGTTTGTTTTGTATTTTGGACGTTTCTCTTTCATTTTCGCCCTCCCTCGTACGATGATTTTTTTTCTAGCTATAAATAAAATCTTAAATAATCCATAAAACTATATTTTCATACGATATTTTGTACGGGTATATTCGAATTCTATCGCTTTCATCGCATAAAGGGTGAATTTTCTATATATTATATAATATATTACGACTCGTGGTTTTTTTTTTAAAAAAATTCTGATTATCCCGCGAATAATAAAATATTTCGTCGAGTCACAAATTTATATTATTTATTCGTCGTATCATTACCGTAATATAAAATTAGATACACACACACACATATATATAACATAACAGCTATTTGTTTACATTTATCATTATAAACGATGACAGGGTAATAATATTTATATATCATTATTATCACGTATATTATATATGATTCAAAATTCTCTGACAAAAACGTATTTTATATACAGGGTGTCTCGTTCGTTAGAGAATTCCCCTTTCAAATAAATATTGTTATCACATTGAAATGTTACATTATCAATTTATCAATTAAAATATAATATTACAATAAACGTGGATTGATACGCCTTGATTATAATAATATTATGTTTGTTATATTAAACGGATATGAAATGCTGCACCAGTTTACATAATGGAATATAAATTGATAATGAATATTGAATTTACTTAATTTAAAAAAATTCACAACTAAATATAAATATATACTTTATAGAAATTAAGAAATGAATTATTAAAATTTTTAGAAAAATAAGATCTATTGATATTGGCCGTCCCAGAATTTTAATAAATATGAAAACAAAAATTTTATTTTGGTTTTAAGTACTCAAAAAAAAAAAAAAAAAAAATATATATAATAACGAAAAATGTGACTTGTATTATACACTCTTATACATATCTAAATAAATTGGAATAATCAAATTTTAAAAATATTTATAATGGATAAAAAGTTATTTGCTGTGGACAAACATGAGACACCCTGTATGTAAGTAGATATTAAATTGAAAAATATATACTCACGAATGTATAGGTATGTATATTGTATATATATTATTATATATATATACGGTTTTCAATTGAATTAGTCATCACTCACGGTATATATATATAGGCCGACTATATATTATATGCTTTTTACGTACATATTAGGTAAATAATATAATGTTTCTCTCTCTCGTATATATAATGTTTTTATTTTTCCTCAAAAAGGTGCGCGCAAAAGATAAAAGTGTAAATATTTCGTCGTTCGCATCGCGTTTAATAGATATTATATTCCGGCTCGTTTGTGTTCTCTCCGGGGACCGCGTCGCTGCAATATTATTAGCGAAAATGTAAGCTAATACTCTGTGTGTGTGTGAAAAGCCAGAAAACGAAGAAAAAGGAATTGGACAAAGAGTTAGAGACGGGGAGAACGATAAGTGGTAAAGATGAAGAAAAAAAAAAGAAAAAGAAAAAGAAAAAGAAAAAGAATATACGAATAACGCGCGGTATCACGACGAGGTAATTTTAAACGAAACTTTTCGTCGGTGTTCTCAAACAAACTTTCATACGTGTATAACGTACCAACTATAATAATATAAGACGGCTGAAATAATAATAATCTAATTTGATACGATATGTGTACGCACTTAAGTTTGGAAATTTTAGAAAATTTAAATTTATTATTTATTTTTGTAAAATTTAAATACAGACAAAGAGGTTGTAATATTATACGTTTTAACATGGTACAATCATTTTATTGAAATATTATCGAGTGATAATAATTAGTGATAATTACAGCGAATTGTTATAAATCTGATTTATTTTTTACCGAAATTGAATCGACTATACGAATAAATCACGCGGTTTGTCGTACGTTACAATAATAGTTTATTATACATAATATAATAATTTATTTAATATTTATATATTAATGTTATGTATTTCGATCGTACGTCGTTGTGTCGAGAACAATTTTTGTAACAAAAAAAAAAAAAAAATTCAATAATATTATTGATACGGAAATTTCATAAAAAAAATTTTTTGGCATTTTGTTCGTTTACATATTAAAATTGTTACTCATTTTTTTCAATATATTTTTGGTTCGAACCGCCGATTCCCGGTCTATACCGCGCTAACGACGTTTGTATTTTTTAACGTTTCGACGAGATTTTCATAGGTATATGATTTTAATATTATTGTTATCGTCTCATATAATTATTTTATTGTTTGCACGACGCATTTTATTATTGCGGTAAACGACCGTTTCACTCCATTAATTTCGACGGATTCCGAACCTGCCGTTTCGTCAAACCGATCGCAGTTCTTCCGGATCGATCGCGTTGCCGGCAACCCGTATATAATATAATATTTTAACCGTGTGTTGTACGATAATGGCAATAATGGCAATAATAATAATATAAAGTTTTCCCCCTTTTGCGAGGGATTTCGAGCGAAATCTGGCGCATGCGGTCGTTTCCAGGGACTGGGTGGTTAGTCGCATGGGACTCATTATCGCGCGCGGGACCCGGCCAACGGGCCGTAAACACGTTCCATTAGGAGTTAGGACTCAACGACTTGCTGCAGGATAACAACTCGGCGGCATCAAGGAAGCGTTTCGGATCCGCGTACCAAGCATTATTTTATATATAATATATAATATGTAAAGTATACAGGCGGTGATTCACCCCGAAACATGCGTTTATTTTACCCCTTTTTAACCTTAATTATTATACGTCATATTTTATGGAGATCTCGATATCATAATTTGTATTTTTTTTTCTAGGCAATTTTAAACGTAAACCTGAGTTTCGGTCGTATATTATGAGGTTAGGTTCTACAAATATATTACATTAATCGACTGATTTTAAAAGAAATTTTCATGTATATGCATTGTAATTAAAGTATTTCATAATAAATATAATAATAAGGATGTTTAATTTAAATACTATTTTTTTTTTTTTACATACATATAAAGATCGACGAATCTCATATTTTTATATTCTATTTTTCGTATACACATGCTTTGCAAAATAAACATAATAACGTCACCCACCAATTTTGCACCGCTATATTATATATAACGAATTAATTTAAAAATATTAGATTCGAAACTTGTAAAAATTATACAAACAAATTTTGTATGTAAATTTGTACAAAATTTTAATTAAAAAATCACTGGAAATTCAGGAGAACAAACTATACAACCGACATTATTAAAAAAAAAAAACTATAAGTATATATACGATTTCGAACATATAAAATCTGAATTTATATGTTTTAAAATTGCGTGATAAATTTTAACTTTTTTAACATAACCTAACAATAATACGTACTCCGTCTAATATTAAAATCAATATTAAATCTCAAACAATACGTATTATTTTCATAAATTAATCATATATAATATAATAATCGATAATATTTGCAATAATTTTGAAAATTAATCTAAAAACGTGCGGCTGTAACTACTTGTTGCTGTTAAATGTTACGATAATAATATGATATTATTATTATTGTATTATACTACTCGCCGTGAAACAGGCCTCTTCGTTTCGGACGACGATCCTTTCGGCGGTGTCCGTCTGCGGTTTATTTTTATCTAATATTCATTCAAAGTGATATTGTGCTCTCCGAGTATACAAAACGTTATAATAATAATAATAATAATAATATAATACCTCTGTATATACCTAATGGATTCTTCATTTCTTCCCGTCTCGTGGACTCGGGGCACGATATTATTATTTCCGAGGTTCTGCGTATTTTTATTATTATTGTTTTTTTTTCTCTCAAAAATGTTTCCAACGGCATTCGACCGAGACGTACCTTAATATAATATCTATTTATTATGTTATAAACCAGGGTATATATTGTATAATATTATGCGGGTGTACTGACACAATGTACCTATTATCATACATAAATAGGATAGGACGGGATTTTTATTTTATACTGTCGGCCCGGTTAGGAATAATACGAACGTTTTAAGAAAAACTACCGGGTTTGCTTTCGTCCTGCTCATTGATATGGCGCCTTGACCGATAAAACTGTCAAACGAAAACGACACTCGGCACACGGTCCAACGAACGCCGACCCGTCCAACAAAACACGGTTCGGAGTACATAATAATAATAATAATAATACACACGTATTATATTATTATTATTATATTTATGTGTTTAGTGCTTCATGCGGGAGTATTATGTATATTATATTGTATTATTATAAGGCACAAACAAGGTCCGAAAACCCGCTTTCGTAGAACGGATTGTGCGTGTTATATACTCGTAAATCGGCTACCTGTTATAAAGTATTGTATTATATTATAATCTCCATCGTCCGAGTGTCAATCAAACGGCGTCGCCTACATAAAATATATATATATAAAATAATACGAATAACTCTACATCCAGCTTGTATTATTGTCACTGGTTCGTGAGCAGACAGTATAATAATAGGCCTCGAGCAAAAACGAAGAATACGTATAAAATAAATAATTTATTATTATTCCAAATTTTATAACAAAATAATATAATTTAATGTGAAGTTCTCGTCCGAAAAAATCGTTTAAATATAATAATATAATATTTTTATATACTATTACCGGCATTATACCATATAGTACATACAAATACCCAATAATAATGATAATAATGCTAATAACATTAATAATGATTTTATGTGGTATATGGTATCTGACCGACGACGATGTTTCGAGTATTATAGTTAGGTATATCGTATATAATATTTACTGAATAAATACGAACAGCATCGGATAGATATTCAAAAAGCAACGGATACTGCCATACTGGTGTAGAAGGGATACAGGTGTAAAAAGAAGATAGTGTTGAATTTTGATTACATTCGTGAAAACGATTTTGGTGAAGTTCATCAAATAATATATGTACCGATTAAACTTTTTATATTTATCAGTCTCATTTTATATTGTACGTATAAATAATTGATCATAAAACCCATAAATGAGTCACCTAAATACCCAAATGTGACAGTACTTCGCTCAGAATCGTCTTTCGAATGTAATGATTTATCATTGCATATAAATTTTAATCAAAATTTAACACTATCCTCTTTACACCTGTATCCCTTCCACACCAGTATCCCTTCCCTTGCTTTTTTATACTTTAAACAGATATAAAATAAAAATCAATCGTAAATGTAATAATTCACAATTAATTGTAACTGAGTGAAGTAAAATGTATTCAAGCTTCAATAAAATTATCAACATTTTTAAAAGATTTTGTCAACTTTATTTAAAATTATTATAAAATATTGAAATATAATAAGAGGAATATCCATATAAATACTTTAAATATTGATTTTACTGAAATTTCAACTTTAAACACATATAAAAAAATTGAGACTTGAGATTTTCATAATATTCTACATTTTAGATATATCGGTATGCTTTAATAACATTTTCAAAAATTTCAAAAATTGTATTAATCATTATTGTAAAAGTATTGAGAAATAATAAGAAAATAACTTATATAAATTTTAAGATTTTTGATTACACTAAAAATATAAACTTTAAACATCTTTAAAAAAAAATTTTACTTGAGATATTTTTTATATTTGTTTCTTATTAGGTAGTATTTGACTAATTTTGGAGTTTTATGGGTATATATATATTAAACGTAGAGACTGATAAATGTAAAAATTTTAATCAATACATATTATATTATTATCTGATAAACTTCGTTCAAAATCGTATTTAATGATTTATTATTGCGTTCAAATTTTAATCAAAATTCAACACTATTCTTTTTAGACCTGTATGCTGTATCCCTTGCACAGTAGTATAAGCTCTTTTTTTTTATATATATATTATATATATAATACCTTCACAATATAAATTGTACACGAACGATAACCGCGCGTGTTGTACCGCGATTGAAAATGACCGTATAGAATCGTAAGTACACGTACAATATAATATGAGTACCTAGGTATATTATTATATCGGTCTTATAAATGTATGAATAGAATAATATATAATAGAAAATAAAGAAAACTAATCAAGAACGCGAAGACTTCCATATAATAAAATCGAAAATACCATAAGGGTAGATATATAATGTATTGGTACAATTACGTTGGGCACCAGGACGAAGGGACGGAGGAAAAGGACATTATATATATATTATATACGTATGTATATATGATATAAGTATGATGGGCGCGTTCCAGTATATATAAATATAACGTATATAGAGAGAAATGTAATATTAAACGGGATATATAGAGACTTTGATGCGGTCACAAAGGCAGAGCGAGGCATTAATTTGACGTCGACCCTCGGCCGAACCGTACGCGTACGCGTGTAACCGAATACAACACAAAGTCGTCGCGCCGTCGTCATCGTCGTCGCGGGAAAGAAGAGACACCGTCACGGTTTTAAGATATCGTGTGCTATATATATATACGTGATTTAACCGTGATTTTATATATATAAGTAGGTTTTATGTATTGAATATAAAAGAGATAAAAGAGACGACGTGCGGTGGGGGCCGGGTGTCGGGGTTTTGATTATATCTTTTAATAGATCGATATAAGCCTTCGGACTTGATGGTTTTACGACGATGACGACGGGGGACGGTCCGGGTGATCCAAAAGACTGATCCAATGTGGTATATATACTTATTCATATATATAACATAATTTTATATTATATATACGGACTAAAAGGCCTATACGACGCGTTTTATGTAGTGTCCGATTTCGACGTCACGCATCCTCGCGATATTTCATTTCATACACGCGCACGCATCGGACATTATTGTAATAATTATTATTATTATCATTATGCGAGCATATTATATCCGACCGGTTGAAAGGGTTATTCTATATTATAGTTTTATACTTGTATGTCGCATCTTAGGTTACTCTCTAGTTACTCAGGTGATAGTGTATTATTTGTATTTATTATATTTGTTTCGTTGTGTTAATATATTACGTTTATGTTCGTTACTAAATTACGGTTAGATATTGAATGCAGATCATAAGTTTTATCATAAGTATAATATAAATAAGATATACCTTTGTTTTATATCGGTCTAACGAACGACCCGGTTCAAAGACCGGTTAGTGTAGTAGGAAATAGCCAGCCGATTGCTCCTTAACTAGATAGGATTTGATAGAACACACTGAACGACACCCTGTATTGTAAGTTACGAGGCGTGTAATGTTACAATACATAAAAAAAAAAGATGAGCTGATACTCCTGCCGCACAGGATACAGGTGTGCGAACCATAGCCTTTAATTTTAATTAGAATTTGAATGCAATGATAAATCATTGCATTCGAAAAAACGATTCTGAGCGAAGTTCAGTCAGATAATGGAGGTATAAGGTATTTATTAACATTTTAACATTTTTTATTAAGTATTTAGAACATTAGAACGTAAAATTTTATCACACATATACAATTTTCTAGTCTCTAAGTTATATATAAATGCTCATAAAATCCCTTGTCACACAAATGACTATATATCTGACAGAACTTAGCTCAAAATAGTTAAAAATGTTAAAAAAGTATTTCAGCTTAAATAAAATTTTCAAAATTTTTAAAAAAATATTTGTCAATTTTATTTAACATTATTGTAAAATATTGTAATATAATAAGAAAAATCCATATAAATACTTTAAATATTGATTTTACTGAAATTTCAACTTGAAACACCTAAAAAAAAAAAAAAAAAAATTGTGTTTTGAAAATCGTATAATATTTTGGAAATACGTTAAGATATTATCAGTAATACTAAAATATAATATATATAATATATTTTTCTAATATATTAGAGAAATTATTAAATATTTTTTTTTTTTTATGATCCACGAATCTTTATATAAGAAATAATGTCATATTACAATTTTTCAATATTTTCAATATTTTTTATGCAGTTTAAAAAATTAGAAATGATACGATAGTTCGTCGTTTATTATTTTTATTCGCTGCGAATAAATAATAAATATATTATATAGTCTTCGTCGAAGTATTTATGTATTTAATATTACGTATGTATAATATTTATATATAATATTATACATTGTCACTTCGAGAAAATAATTTAGCGAGAAAATCGCTTACGCATCAGGCGTCGACGCTTTTATCCTGACGGTCGGGGGGAACATAAATATTGCGTTTATACATACCGTCGCATATTTCCCCGGGGATCGAAGACGAACCCCTCGCAAATTATATATAGATATATACACGAATAAACCGCGATAGTGATTTTAGTTCTATTTTTTTTTTTTTTTTTTTTTTTTATAATAATAATATATATAAAAGTAAATGGTTTTATACTCGACGAAGTCTTTATGCTATTATATTAATACATCACCGCGCCATTACACCTCCCTCAGAAGAGGTTACGGTTCGTTCGTCCATAAAAAGACTTTGCAGCCATCGTCGGGATGTTGGTATATTTTAATAATGCGTATAACAACTTTCACGTTCAGTGTATTACGATATAATAATATACAGAGCGATTATTTCAATTTTGCGTTATATACAAAAAAAAAAAAAAAAAAAAAAAAAAACCAACACCCGAAAAAAAAAAACGTTTATTCCCCGTCGAAGTTTTTAATTTAAAAAAAAAAAAAAGAAAGAAAAAAAACATAGTAATACGCTGGTTTTTTTTTCTTTTTTTGTTTCCAAAAACTTTGTTTTGGGTTAAGAAAATAATTTTCAATAAATTACATAGAACACGAAACGATTTACGCGTTTTTACGGTTTTTAATTTGATAATTCTGCAGTATAAAATATAAATACATCGCAAAAACAAATTAATTATTATCTAATCATAAATCATTCGATTCGCCGGTACTGTTCATCATTTGACCATTACTGTTTTCACTCGTATGAACTATTCTGTACACTTCGGGGATTACGAAATTGTATAATAATTCCGTTTCGACGTTTGTGCTATTCGGAAAACGAACGCGTATTAATAAATATATCGATTGTTATGTAATGTAAAAAAAAAAAAAAAAAATAGTAATTAACGTACTTGATGAACAACGAATTTTTCGAAGATTTACATCTCGAAGTAATATGTTCTATCATTTTCAGGCCTTCTTCTATTGCACACTGTTCGATAGCTTCCTCCGTAATTCTATCGGCCGTGAGTACGCCCAGCTCTTGTTGAATTTTCATCACCTATACATTATTATCACATTTTATACAATAATTTACAATAATTAATATTAAATGATTTATTATTATATATAACCACTGCTGTGAAGTGAACTTATAAATTTATTATAATTATTTATTATTTATAATTTATAAATAATATAAAAACACTTTCTATTTTAATAAACCAAACAAGAAAATAGACGTAAGTTCAAAATTGGTTTCAATACATAATAAAAATATTAAATATATCGTATATTTATCAATATTTATTATAATATCAATCCAAAAATATCGTATGATTATTGTGTGAATATTTGTTATAATCACTTGTTTGAGTATTTCATCCTGTTCGCAACGTGATGTTATTTCGATTTGCCTTCTGTTACTTTCTACGGCTTCCCTCTTCATCCTAATGACTTCTTCGAGTTCGTTCAACATAGTACTTTCGTTCTTACCATATTGCATTGTAGATTCTTTAGAAATTGTATCGAAAAATCTGCTAATATATCTCCTCGCGGACATTTCTAATAATTTTAATTCCGGGTTTATATTCTGTAAACACGCAATTTAAATTAACATAACTATTAAATCTACTTTTACTCTATTCACGTGTATTTTCGTGTATAAAAATAATATACGAGTACATGTTTGGTATCGAGCTCTTTTGTTACTGTTCTCATTTCTGGTTCTAAAAATGGTTTATATCTGATTTTAGCAATAATCATCTGCAGAAGAATATTTAATGATTAGTGTTATGAGTAGGTAGTTTTTATCAAGGTTGTGAGAAATAAAATTTGTTTCGACCATGATTTGATAAGCTCTCCCTCGTAGTATCCTTTGAAATAGTTTTACATGTTTGATCAAATACGAATCTTCTTTATCGATGTACTTCATCCTATTTTCTTCGAAAATTTCATTTTTCTTAACATTCGATTCTTTTTTAATTACCAACATGTCAGAAAATACATCCGTCAAAGAAAGCGACATTTCTATATATTCGTAACATTATACCCTTGTGTATTTCGGTACTTAATTATTACATATGATTATAACTTATTAATTATAATATTACTCTTTACGTCTTCTTTTGAAGTTATTATATTTTTATTGTATAACGATGATTTATTATTATTATAGAAGTATTCGTGTAATTTCATGTCCTTTTTTTTATTTATTTCTTTAAAAACTCGCAGACTTTCTGATTTCAATTTAATATCTATAAATTAAATAAACCTGTACTATCGCAATTGTAATCGCTTGAAAAATAATTTATTTTTTATAAGTATTTATACTCCTTAAATTATTTTGAATCATTTTAATTTTATCATAATAAGAGGGATCATTAGCGTCATATTGTTTGCTTAACTCTTCTATTCCATCATTTTCATAAAATTTTCTAGGAAGATATTTTGAAAATTCATATCTTTCATCTGTTGTAGTTTTTAATTCTAAATCTGTCGAAAAATTATTTTAATATTAAATTCAAATATAATATAAATATATTGCACATTTGCCATTTATGAGTTTTGACTTACTTATCTCGTTGTTGTTATTTACATTATCAGCATCAATATTCGATATCAATTGTCCTTTTATATTACTTTTTAGGTAGTTGGGTTGTTCACTGATATTATTAGTTTTATAAATATATTTAAACAGTTGATTATTTTTTCGATAACAATCTTTTCGTTTCCAATTTAAACTTCGTAATTCTAAAATTCAAATATTTTTACTGTAAGTATAATATTTATACCCTCTAAATATTATACAATAAGAATAATGTTAAAAAATACCTTTAGAAAGTTTTTTATTTATTTTATCGTAATTCTTTTGTAATTCATTTTTGTTATTTATCTCAATTTGTGTTATTTTGTATTGGTATTTTGCATCAAAAATGTTCAAATTATTTTCTATGCTTTCAAATACCATAATTGTTATACTTAAAAATATTTTAGATTAGTGTCAATAAATGAATAGGTACAAATAGGTAAAAATCTGTGATGTGTCAAGTTTAATTATTTATATGATAATTTATTATTACTCTATACTAGGTAATTACTATAGGGCATAGGTAGTTATTTAAATATTTAATTGAAAAAAATTAAAACAAAAAATTTAATAAAATGTACAAACATTTTACATTAAAATATTTAACTATAGGTAATTATAATAAAGTTTATGATCAAATTTTGTAATATTTAACTTAGTTTTTATAATTTACGTATTATTATATTTTTGGTCAACATATTTAATTAAAATATTTACATTAATCTATACGTGTATACTTGAAATGCGTATAATATTTTATTTAAATTTATCTAATTTAGTTAATTGAAAATAATATATACGAAATCTTTGATCGGTTAAATCCACAATTTTAAACTACATTAATAGTTCAGAATCTAGATATTGAAATGTATATAGCTGTGTATATACGAGCGATCAAAATATTACGACACTAAAATTGTAATAAAAATATTGAGAACACATATTATGTAATTCTCATCAACTTTATAATGTGTAATTGATTCTCCATAATAATAATATTTACTGAATAAATATGAATTGATGTATTATAATTTATAATTAACATAATCATATCGTACGTAAATAATTACAATTAAATGAAATTATCAAATTAAACAATGTAGATTACATATTATATTATTTTTACTGTGTAGGTATATTTTGTAAGGTTTAGGTATAATGCGAGTACCCACTTATAATAAATATTATGAATATTTATATTTTTAAAGTATAGGTAGAAACGAGCTTTTATTTATTATTAGATACATACCTAAACGCTAAACCGAATGTTATAATATAATATACTGCAGGTAAAATAATTGATTTAATAACACGATTCTAAGACATTTCTCCAATGATTCGGATTGAAAATTTAAAGAACAATTTATTTATGACGGTAACTATGGCTATTGGATATCATAAAATAAATATAGTTATATTATATATTTTGTATATGGGTAATTGAACCGTAGATATTTGAATTATAAATTTTTTCATGAATTTATCATTATAATATTAACGTTTTGGACTCCAGGACCAAATAATTAATGTGAATATTTATTGGTATATTGATGGCGCTTACACTTTTTGTGGACCCATCCTGATCCTGATCTGTATAATATATTCTAAGTTTTATCGGTATTCGTACATTTACCGTAACATATATATAACATACCTATTTATATTAACTATACTCATATATAAATTAAAATATTGAGAATTTATCAATTGACATGAATATAATATTATAATTTTATAATATATAATAATAGTGTTAAATCCATTAGACAGGTACGCAATACGTTTCAAAGATTATAAAAGACTGTAAATCACTTTGATTTTTTCATAAATTATTAATTAAATACTTTTCAAAAATATTTAACTGAAATAATTATATTAAAAATTCCGAACGGTGTAATAATAGCTTTTATAGTGTTATTTAATTTATTTTAAATAATTTTAACGAAATCTAGTGCTCTATTTTGTAACTATGCAACTCAAATATAATAATATTACTGATTTCAGTAAATTGTGTGCTATCTAGGTTCGCAATGCTGAACTCTTTCTGTCAAAACAGAAATAGAAAAATATAATACCTAATTATTATAACTTACTAGTTATAATTATTTATAAAGTCGCATCTTATATTTTATAAATTTACCGATACATATTTAAATATTATCTCGTCTAAATGACAAGACATTCCGTTTTGCATTAACATAATAAACAACGTTCTAGTGAGTTTAATTTTAGTTCAAACATTTTAAGTTTCTTGTTAATTTAATGGGTACCCAAGTAGTCATAATGTGTAAATTATGTTCTTTTATTTCCATTTTTTAAATTAAATATTATAGCCCATACGTATAATTTACATTTACATATATAATAATAAAATAATAGCAATTACAGTAGCGATCTTAAATGGATTTATAGAGCGCCCTCTTTACTCATATTATTTGTTTGAAACTAAATTTGGCCAGTAGATAGCACGGTCATATGTACTAATAATAAATTTAATAAAACCAACGAGTAACATGTATTATTTTATATTTCAATTAATAATAATTATTATTAATATCATTAATAGTTAAGTAAATCTATAATAAATAATAACTTTATATTATGTTACCTATATGCTTAATTTGTTTCATTTAATATATAAATTAAATTTTTGTTTCCAAAACTTAAATTTGATAAAGAAAATTATCGTTAAATTAATATTAACAAATAATATAATTATATAATATTTAATTACTGAAAGAATTATAATTACCTTAGTAAATTGTAAATTGTAAATATAATATGAAAACAATGTAGGTATAAAGATTATAATATATTTTACGAAAATAAGTGAGAAATTGTATTTTAATTGTTTAAGATTTTGTGTAGGTAATAAATAAAAAAATTTAATGATATTTTATTTGATAATTTGAATATTTGAATTTCTTAAAAAAATAATCGTTTTAATGTTATACAATACAACAATTTTGTTTATGAATAATATAAAATAACATAGGAAATAATTATCAATGTTTCAAACTTGCTCCGTAACATATTATTCACTTATTCACAATAAAATATACATAATGTAGTTTTTATAATTATACTAGTACTATATAGTTTTATTCAGTATATTGTGTATAAAGTATAAGTACCTATATTCATTCAAATGTATTTAATCAAAATATTATTTAAAACGGTGTATAACCTCTTGCAAACGTTTCGCAACGTTTCATCAAAATTTTAGTGATTTTATTATTTTAATTTAAATTCTAAATAATCTATATTAAATATTAATATTACCTAATTATGGTCAATATAAAAACATATATATTAGGATTACAACAAAATTAAAAATTAAAAGCTTTTTTAATTGGAAGTTTTATTTATTTTTCCCAACCGAAATTTTTCATTTAATTATATTTAAATTTTAAAGTTTTTTGATTAAAATACATTTTAACGTCCATTACGTGTATAATTTTTATAATTATTAAAAAAATATAATTATAATTATTATAATATTAATATAATTTTTTATTGTTATATTGTTACTTATTAATTATTATTGTGATAAACTGATGAACCATAATATTGAATAATTAAGAGCTCAATGAATAGTCGTACTATTCCTCAAAAAATAATTTACGATGAAAATAAATACCTGCTATCGATAATTAGTCAGAAAATACTATCGTCTAATACGGGATAAGAAAAACAGGATACAGCAGTGTAAAGGATAATGGCCATGGATGGATATTGTTATATTGTTATATATTATAAATATAATTTTTTTGCGATTCATTGCATTCAAAAAAAGGATTAGGGAAATTAAATCAGATACTCGGATATACTAACTGATATTTAATTAGTTATTATTTTGATACGTTTACTTAATTAAATAACATGTGTGCTATATTTAGATTTAAAAAAGCATGAGAAGGGATACTGGTGTGGAAAGGATACAGGTGTAAAAAGGATAATGTTGAATTTTAAATAAAATTTTAATTCAATGATATATAAATATATAACATTCGAAAACCGATTTTGAGCGAAGTTCATCAGATAATATATGTACCAATTAAAATGATTACATTTATCAGTCTCTATACGTTCATTATAAATAATTTATCAAAAAACCCCTAAATGAATCACCTAAATATCTAAATCTGGTAGTACTTCGCTTAGAATCGTTTTTCCAATGTAATGATTTATCATTGTATTTAAATTTTAATCAAAATTCAACACTATCCTCTTTACACCTGTATCCCGTACACAGCAGTAACCCTTCTCTTGCTTTTTATACTTTAAATAGCTATAAAAAAAAAAATCGTAAATTTAATAAACTAATAATTCACAATTAATTGGAACTAGGTTAAGTAAAATGTATTTAAGATCCAATAAAATTTTCAAAATTTTTAAAAAATTTTTGTCAATTTTATTTAACATAATTGTAAAATATTGAAATGTAATAAGAAGAATCCATGTAAATACTTTAAATATCGATTTTACTGAATATTTCAACTTAAAGCACCTATAAAAAAAAAAGTTTAGACTTGAGATTTTGAAAAAGTGCCTTCAGACATAAAAAAAAAAGAAAAAAGACACACATCAATGTAAAACCAATAGGTACATTTTTCGCTTCGGTCAATATCTAAAATCATTGAAGCAGTTATACAATTTGATTACATAGAATATCCGTATAGGGACTCAATAAAATTTTAGTAAGTAAATAAAGTCCTTAAAGTTTTTTATATTTCACCACTCATCTTAATAAATAAAATAATTAATCAATCCAAATTCATTATATTTATTTAGTTATTCCCTGGATTTTACCATTTTTCTGTCATATTTCAATAGTATTTTTCTATTCTATATAACTTACAAGTACAACACAGAAATACAAGAAACGTGAAAATGAAAAGAAAAATAACCTAAACCTAGATACTAACTTAGATAGGCACTAAGTACAATATCGAAATCATATTCCATTTGTGGTAATCTGTCTCTTATTTCAACTCGTAAATATGTTTATTTTTCCATACAGAAACAAAATATAAAACATGTATTGTGTAATTTATTCAATACGTATATTATAATCTGACACTAGTGTGTAGTATAAGTTACTGCTAAACTAAAGTCGATACGGAATTAAATATTAAACTATCGTTTCATAACACTATATAATATAATGTATTATGTTATTATTATTAAATTATATTTTTATTAATCCGAATTATCATATCAAATGTATTTTATCTGTTTCAATGTTATTTTTTTAATCCACGATTTCCTATTTTTTTATATATATATATACATATACATAACATAAATGTATTGGTATACATGAAATTGAATATTATATTTATATATAAACCGCTGCAGAGGGTTAGCAGCTGGCGCAGCTGTTACACACGCGTATAGGTATATATATGTTTGGGTATATACGTTAAACCCGAATATACACGTATGATATATATATATATTGATATAAGTTAGGATATCTTATGGCTAGGGGTAGTTCACAGCGTTAAACCGAAGACACGACAGCTATACACGAGGGTCGCTAATTCCATAATAATGCCCGATCAACCCCCTCTTTCCTCCCTTTCTCATCCCTTAAACCCTAAGTCGAAGTTTCACTCATCTTCGACTCGCTCTCTTTCGCTGGCACTTTTATACTGATTTCGCGTATATACATATATAAATAAATGTATATAATATATATATATTTTCGAGCACTCGCCACGTCGGGACTATCCGCGTATATAGTAAACTACAAATTGATTG
Organism: Tetraneura akinire; assembly: GCA_021307375.1. NCBI lineage: Eukaryota > Metazoa > Arthropoda > Insecta > Hemiptera > Aphididae > Tetraneura > Tetraneura akinire. Next base: position 1,863,928 of record JAIUCT010000020.1, on the reverse strand, counting down.
TTTTAAACTTTCGGCTGAACAACACACCGTACACCGTATATGTAATGTATTATTATTCATTCATACAGGATGTATCTAAAAGATGTGATAAATTTTTATAATGATATTTAACTTTACAAATTTACCGGACCTCTTAGAGACGACACACTCTGTATGTTATATCCTTATATGTAATAATAAAACGATGACTATCCTCCGCTATCCATTTATATATATATATATATATTATATACATGGGGATATAGATAAAATATTGTTTTCGCTTGGCGTCTGACCCGCTGTACGTAGATTTACGCACGTCCCTGTAATAACGCGGTATAAATTACTTTTTAATATGACAATATGTTTATTTAACGAGCAAAGAAAAGCCTGTCGTTTCTATATATTACATGATAACCTTCTCTGAGAGGATCTTAACAATTTGATTACACCTGGGGAGAGTCCATTGCTTGCTCTCTCTCTCTCTCTCTGAATTTTCCTAAATTTTTATCTTTTGTTTATCCCGTTCATCTTCTTTTATTAATTATGCATACTTTATATTCATAACGTCATCGTTAAATTCTTTAATGGCTCTATATTCACGATCTCCATTTCACATTTACTCCTTCTATTTCCCCAGTAAAATTTCAAGTAAGGTTTCATTCTGTGGTATTCTTCTGAATTCCATCTATTTTCTATTCTGAACGATGCGTACCTATATGTATTGTTTACAGTTTACATTGAAGTATTAATAATATGTTATCGCGTGTTTTTATATTCTCTGATAATCTGATATACAATATATTCAAGTGACATTAAAGACGCAGCGAAACGATCACGTTGCTAGACCGACACGGTGATGGCGAATGAGTTTTCGAGTCCGTTGAGCTCCAAATATTGTGTTACGGATTTACGGTGCAAACTGCCTGGAGGCCTATGCGATCGCAATTAGTTCGTCCTGCCATTGGCCGGCGAGTCGGTCCGGCGTGGAGTTCGCCTTCGGGTGATTTATACCCGGCCTTGTCGCGTCGCTAATGGATTTCGGATGTCCTTCCCTGCGGATCGCTCGCGCACAGGGACTCGGACATGGTTTTCACACGATTTCCTATCACGACGTCGACATTTAATTCCGACGTGTAAAATTAGATACTTTATATATACCATACACATATATATGTATAACGCTTGTGTGCAACATTACAAAAATATATCGTTAAAATGGTTATTTTTTTAAAAAAAATAGAACTTTTCCCATGCCCGGATTGGTTAGGCGAGCTATAGAGAAAATCTCGGTGGGCCATCAAACGTAAAGGTTTCATTTGACATAGATAATAACGAGAATTGAGGAGAATATCAAAAAAATTGAAAATAAACAGACCATCATATTATGCGTATTTCATTTCAATAATTTTACAATAATTTTTGAGAAACGTTTAAAGCAATCTCGCATAATGAAATCTCCACGCGGACGACGTTATTTTCTGCTATTTATGCACGTGTAGTATATAAATAAATAAATAAATAAATAAAACTAATCGTTCAACCGACTATTATTCTTGTACGCGCGTGACGTTCGAATATAGACGAATCGCTCCCGTGAATAATGCGCCTCGTCTATAAATCAGACGTGGGTCCCACAATGGATTTGTCCGTATCTAATTCGAATAGTTATAACTTAAAAAAAATATGATGATAATAATAATAATAAAACAAAACAAACAGATGGATGTAAGTCGGAAAGAAGTGAATATAAGAGGTGGTCTGTCCCGCGTCGTCGTTTTCGTCGAGATCCCTTTGTCGGCTTGCATTGTCGCGTTCCCGCCCGGACGAGCGGAGGCGTTTCCGAAACGCAAACAACGAATAATAATGATAATAATAATGATAAAAAAAATTTTTTGTTAATGATCTCCTCGTTCCCGTGTATTATAATAATTACGTATATATGCCGAGGCACTAATTACCTACGGATATCATAGAAATTATATTAACGACGGAATATTACGCTTTGACAGCGGTCCGTAACGCCGCCGCCGCCGTCGATGGTCCCGACCAAACGGGCTGTTAAATCTTTACAACTAATTAAGATTGTTTGGCTTTGGACACACGGTCGGGAGTCTGCGTGACAATCGGAGCACATATGTGTCGCACGCAATGCACACATATTTGTATTATTATATAATATTATAATATACGTAAAACATAATATAATCGCTCGGGAACGAAATACTATATGCACAAAAACATATAAATTGTAATATTATTATTATTTATATATATTATTATTATTTTAAGACCTACCCACTACCTAAATTTCAGCATATCTAATACAAAATCTAAGATTTTTCACAAAAAACACTGAAAAACTTTCACCAAATTTTAGATTTTGAGCGAAACGAAAAGTGTATCGGTTATACAATGATGTGTGTCTTTTTTTTATATATTTATTTAAGCTATTCTTAAAATTTCTAAAAAATTGAGTCTATGCGATAGGAAAAATTGCCAAAAAATATATAGAAAATATGGCATTTTTCACGAAAACTGAAATTTTTATGAAATAAATTTCAATAGTTTCTGATAACTCAAATCTAAAACTTTTTTCATACATATACATACAAATTGATTTGATTTATTTAAAATAATATTGTGTTTTGTCCGTATACTATAATTTATTCTTATTTTTCGTTCCTAAAATGTAATATTTTTTTCATATTCATCACTACGGAAACAAACAAATTTCGTATTTAAATAGAAGAAAAATCGTGTAATACACTTGTACGTCCGATGGCGTAGTGGAAAAAAAAATATGTTTCCTCTAAATTAACTCACCGATGCGAAATCCTTCGCAGCCAATTGCAGTAAAAGGAGATTAGTGCTCACTAGAGAGTTAGATTAGAGCACCATATTTTTTTTTTACAGATTGTCTTCAATAAACGTTTACTAAATAATTAGTATTTAAGCTGTTAAAAGAGAAATTAATCGATTTTATTCTACAGGTAAATGAAAGCTGCGTATAGTGCGTGGTTCAATACCCGTTAGATGACATAATTTTTTGCACTTTTTTATAATATTATTTTTGTCAATTTGTTTTTTAACTATCATTTTAAATTCTGAGCAAAGCGAAGAGTGTATTAGTTTTACAATGATGTGTATTTTTTTATTTATGTCCGTAAACACTTTTTCGACTCGAAATAATGCTACGATTTTCATGCAAAATAAAAATATACTGCATTTATCCTTTCAGTTCCCTTACCTATACATATATATATATATATATATACAGGATGATCAAAATTTCATGTTAAAAATATATTGAAAATAGTACTATAAATTTTGATCATACTGTATAATTATATTATTTGAAAATAATGGAACATATATATTCGTCTCCCCCATACGAAAATGTCCAAACACTGATTTCTTTCATATAATAATATCGTTTGAAATGATATAATTATTATCAGACTTGACTAGGTTAGGTCTTAGGTTAGATTAAACTAAATAATATTATAGCGATTGAAAACTACCCTACAGATTAAAATTATTATAAAAACCGTACTGTTTATTACCAGCTATCACTTTTTAGTTTTTCCTCATTTTTATTATTTTATTATAATAGTCAATTTCGTACAGAATACGAAAATATAATTATAAATAATCATTTTATATTATAATTTTGATAATAGAATACACATTTTTAACCTCATAATATAAACACTAATAATTAACTTGAAAATCTTGAAAACTTGAAAATAAAAGTACTAAATAAAAAAAAAATATAACAACTACACAGATATTTGAAAAAAAATACATTTAAAAAAAAATAAATTTGACTTAATTTTAATTTCCTGATTATTTTACACTTTAATGAATCTCAAAATACAAATACATATTGGCCGCCTTTTTGTCTGGATCGGGTTATTAGCCTCTTAGAGTAACAGCATTGATGTGTATTATAGTCTTCAGCGATAAACAGAAAACAAAATTAAACAAGTTTGGTAATGGCTGAGAAAAATCTAATGTTCCATACGTTTTAAACAGCCTTTACCGAGTTGTACGTATAAATAACTAAACTTAACTGTCTTGATGGGTTTACTACGGCGACATGACAACTTGGCAACGACGTCATCTTTGTAGGAAAAAAAACATGGAAAGAAAACGGATGCAAATTATTTGAAGCATTAACATTATGATTGCCTGCATTTTACGGACAATTGACACGACGTATAATTATTATTAAGTCGTATTATACGTCGTGTCGCGTATGTTTCATCATAAGTTTCGTCATAATAAAATGGTACAAATAGTGTTGAAAGTTTGAAATTTTGAACATATTTAAATTCACGATAATAATATAATTATTTATCATTAATACATTTTATATATTAGTGTGATATGTCATATTATGTATTAATAATATTATATATAATAATTAATTGAAAATTAATATTATATTAAAAATATCTACCTATGAGACGAAATATTTTATACTATACACGATACACCTGTACTCACATAATATCGAACAAAAGTATACTAATATTATGTCATAGACAATTTTAAATTATTCTGTAGCAGAAATTTTAATGTCTGTAATATCGTACGTTGAGATTGGTTTTTTTTTATTTCGTATTTTTTTGTAGTTCGAAATTTATTCAAAAAATAAGAATTTGAAATTATAATATATTATTTGTAAATATAATACCTATTATGAATAATGACGTGTATGAAATCAATAATAAATTATAATAATAATAATAATAATAATAATAATAATATAATATATTTACCCATCGAAAAATGTATATTTAATTTGGATTTTGTATAAATATTATTATTTATTCCTATCGTACCGCATAAAAATTGATCGGTATTGACGTTTTAATTGAACCATAATATTTACTCCAGTATATTTCCTTTATTTATTTACCGATTTAGTTGTATGATTTTTTTTTTTTTTATTATTATCATACAACTACCGCGAATTAAAACATTTCATTAGAGAGTAAACTGTGAATAACATTATTTAAAAAAAATAAAATAATAATAAAATTAAAAAAAATCCCTTTCGTGATTCTGTGAGTGGTTTTTTAATAATATTTCAATATAATATAATGTTTTATTATATTTAGGGTATATTATATAATAAAATAATAAAATTGGTTTGTACTTAAATAGTATTTATTAATGTATATACAGTAAAACCTCCCTTAACGGACACCTCTAAATAGCGGACACCTCCAAATAGCGGACGATTTTATGGGAACGGGAACATTTTTACCACTTTTATATGGGAAAACCCCTAAATACCGGACACTCTAAATAACGGACACTTTTATGGCAATTTAATTTCTAATTTTGATAATTTTTATTATAATAATGATACATATTTGAAATAATATTTGATTGAAATAATATTTTAAACACATAATAATGTATTTTGGGGGGAAATCCAAATAATCGTGTTGTATCCGACACCGACGGGAAACCACGAGTGACACGGCGAGTAGAAACTCGGCGTTATACTATGTGCAATTACAATTTATCTTATCCGTCCATTATCGAATCGATAAAAACATTTTTCTAGTTTATGTTCTGTGATGTTATCCTACTCGTATATTTTTAATACGTATTTAGTTTAGTTGTATTTGTGATTCCAATACATACGGTTTTGTAGTACGCAATGGCCAGAAAAAGAAAAAGATTAAGTTTGAAAGAAAAAATTGAGATTCTTGAATTTTCAAAAATTTTTCCCCTCTGAATACCGGACACCTCTAAATAACGGACAAAATTACGGCGACCGAGAGTGTCTGGTATTTAGAGGTTTCACTGTAGTTGGATCTGTCCATGACATATACGAGTATACAATTCGTATCAATGTATCATGTATTGTAATATTCGTATATCAATTAATATTGTAGACGAATTCTCCTTTAAAAATATATTCAATATGGAATTATAGACTTTAAAAAAGAAAAAAAAAACATTATAGTCGTCTATATTGGAAATGCTGACGATTAATTTAAACTATAATATAGCTTTGATTTCCCATCAGAATCCGCGATAATCCAATTTTCCATTATAGTACCCAAGCTTATATCTGATTATCACCCTAAATTGCACACATCCACAACACTGGGGAGCTTGCCACTTATAAACAGCTGAATAACAATAATAATTGTTCCGTGGATTATATCCAAAGCTAAAATGAACGTTTTTGTTTAATCTAAGTGTATAATATAGTTTTAGATAACGTTTTATTGAATGTATCGCATAAAATACATATTTCGGTTACTCTCACTTTTTTCGGATTATTATTATTATTATTATTAAAATATAAATTCGAAATTCGAAATAATATAAAAATAAAACAAAAGAAAATAAGTTTTGATTTCTTATTATTTTCTTTCTATTCATACAATTTAATTCGCTTAAATTCTCGTTAAAATTTTGTCCGGTATATATTTTATAATATATAACTATAAACTATTAACTTTTATGACAAATTTGATATATAAAAAAATGAAGTCGAAAATAATTTATTATGATTACTAATAATTAATAAGTTATTGTTACTTCATGTAACATAACTTATAAAATGTATATTGTATATTATAACATTGTACTTAAAAATTGTTAAAATCATTGAAATTAATTATATTAATTGCCGAAACTCCAAAGAGACCTTAAAGATTCTTCTTTAGTTGCCAAGTTCTTTGTTTATGGTTGCGTGTTCTTATGCATCTATGCGTAACAACTATAACTCGAAGAGAGAGGTGTGCAAACATTACACAATAAACTCCATAACGATTGAGCTTCTACCTACGTATTATATTAAGACAATTTAAACGCTTAAACACAAATAAGATATAAATATATTCGACCCAATTTATATTCAATTTAACTGGTATATTATGTTATTATGGAAAACAAAATTAATAGATAAATATTATATTGTATATGAAATATTATACACGCGAATTTATAAAATTATTTTTAAGTAATTTGCCAGAGCTAATTATCAATGTGATATATCGCGGATTCATGTTAAATTATTTTAGATTATTATTTTTATTATTCTGTTCCAACGTGAAAATCGGTATAATATTATTATGTATACCACAATAATAATTCCAGTATTGACTTATTATTATTTTTTTCGCCATGAAAATATAATACCTATATTGTGTATAAATGAACAAGACGAAAAATGAATAAAAGCAATTTCGTCAAAAATGAATAAGTACACAATGTATATACGAATTATTCAACGATCGTATTGGTATAATGTGTATTATACCACGGTCATATAGGACATATTATAATACGTCTATTTTGAAAAAGATTAATTATATTAAATTGAAACAGTTGGAAAATGAAAGTTTTAATTTTAAATTTTTAAATTTTAAATTGCAAATAATATACGTCCGATGATTGCCACAGAGTATCATCCGCGGTAAATATGCCCAAATATTATATTATATAATATATTATATTTATAACTATAATATTATATGTCCGGGTCAATATTTGCCGTGGATCTTTCGCCCGGCGCGCAACAATAATGTTATTACCGCGGAGGATGCGGTTAGCGGTTAGCGGTATACGGTATGGGCGGTTAGCGAATAATACATAATAATATTATATTATAATAATTCTCGGAACAATACGATCCGTCAAGCGGTCAAATTGATTTCTATATGTGTGTGTGTGTTCGTGTAAAAATACGATTTTCCCATTATTGTATTTATTAAATTATTATTATAATTATTATTATTATTATTATTATTATTATTATTATTATTATTATTTTTGTATATAAATACGGGGGTATAAAGTACAATGCACACAACTCACGTGGACGGGAGATCGGTGGGCACCGGTCGAAAAAAAAAAAGCATAACATTATGCGTAGAAAGAGAGTAGAGAGAAACGGCGAAACGTTTTTCATTATATTATTATTTAATTCGTATTTTATAGAATCTGCGCGCGCGGTCCGTGTATTTGTATTGCGGGCAGTGTTTGATCCGACGAAACGCGCGCGCGAGTTTGGCCCGTGGGACACGTGGTGCGCGCGTGCATCCGTCCAGATAAATAATTAAATCGTTTTTTGATCGTCCTATACCACCGCCACGTGCCCCATACCGCGGTATATAATATACCATACGCGTTATTATTCCGTATACCGCTGTATACATATTATTATTATACTGCGGTGGGTATAAAACTATAAACGTTATAATAATGGTAACAATAATAATTAATATTTCACCATAAAGTCAATAATAATCATCGTAAATACGAGTATAAACGTCTTAAACGTTTAAAATACGTGTTTTTTTTTTATCAATTAAAATGTATTGTAATTTGTAACAATCTTTAATGATCGATTGTTCTATAACATGTAAGTAATTCGCGTTTACTGCCTAATTATAATATTTAATATGATAAAAAAAAAAAAAAAAATATGTTATCAAAATGACGATACGTACTATTGTATAAATATTTATTTTTTCATGAATATATTTAATATATGTTATGTTATTCAAATATGAATGATGATCCACTTAAAATATATTAATTATTTAATAATTTCCTTTAAAAATATTATAAATATAAATTTATATTTTAGGTTTTCTCACCTGGAGAAGATACGCTTAGATAGAAATGTAGATAAAAAAAAAAAAAAAATGATAAGGTATATTATAATAATCTATTAGAATAATATAAGTATATAATTTTGAATGAATTTTTACTTTTTAGATTAAGAGTAAATAGTAGGTACTATAATAAATATTATAATATCTTTGGGTTTCTATATGGTAAAAAAATGATAAAATTACAGTACTATAATAGTAGGTACATTGAAAGATTATTATGAATAGTCACATTACATTCGAATAATTATTATTCTTTTATATTTTAGTTAAAGGTTGATTATAACTTAAATGTATGTTATGATACTTTAAAAACATACGAATTTCAAACGGTATCGGAAGACTGTTCTTAAATACATCACGTAAACTTAACAAGCGAAATTAATGAATAACTGTATAACTTTTTTTTTTTCTAGCCAAGATCAAATAAACTATAAAAATAATAAGATTATTTTTGACATAAAAAAATGTTATGAAACTAAAAATTTTAACTCTCGTTAGTCAACGTTAAAAAAGCTATAAGATTTAAACAAACTAAATTAAACTTTAAAAAGTACTTTTTCCTTTTTATAACGGATATAATTGGCCGTTTCTCAGAAAAATAAATAATGATTTTAGCAAAGTACAAGGTGTTCATTAACTATAGAGTTTGTATATATTGCGTATTTATGCGTGTATATTACACATTTATATATACGTATAAAAAGAATACAATTTGTTCTATTACGAATGTTGGGAACAAAGAGAAACAATGTCTGATGTTGTATAGTAATCTTAGGGGGTGTGAACAAGAGTAGAATGAAAGTTTAATCTGAGAACTTTGCTATTTGGTCGGTGTGTCGTTTCTTAGCTCGTATTATAATGTAAAAACCTCTAAAAAACTTAAAGTATAAAATAAAAGTCCCCGGAGGGTGGTGTTTATGTGGGGATTGTCGCATTATGACTGTGCTGTCGGAACAGCTTTTTTAACCTTATGGTATATACGGAAAAAAGTCTAAGAAAGAGAATATAGAGGCCAAAGAAAAAAAAATAAAACGAAAGCAGTTTCTTTTGTTTTAAATATTTAGAAGATACCCCGAAGGGTGAAAGAGAAAAAGCACTCAATAAAAGAATAAATAAAATAGCATTTGGCCACTTTATTATTTTATTTTTCTGTGTCGATTTGGATTTTTTTTTTAAGGGTTGTTCTTTTATGTTACAAGAGAAGCGATTTTTTTATGATTTTTCCCTTCGGTACAACGGACAAATTCGTATAATAGCGAATATTATAATATATTATGCGATCCGTTGGCGTAAAAAATCGCGCACAAATAGATCGCGGTATGTCGTGACGTTTATTTACGGGCCTATTAATTTATCATTATTATTATGAATTTATTATTATTATTATTATTAATTTATTATTATTATTAAAATTATTATTATTATTATTATTATTATTATTATTATTATTATTATTAT
>JAIUCT010000020.1:1829920-1853824 GCA_021307375.1 Tetraneura akinire | reverse complement strand
TATTATTATTATTATTATTATTATTATTATTATTATTATTATTATTACTTATTATTGTTGTTGTATTTTATTACGTTAGATCAGTCCCGCTCGACCCGAAACGACGTATAAAATATCAAATCTTCGCCATCGGGTTATTAGGTGTCGAGTGACGTGACGAGTGTCGTATTATAGCCGATAGCAAACGACTAATGGGTTTTTCGCGCACACGGTATCCGCTGCGTTACATTTAGGGTCCACGTTAACTGAATCTATCCCTGGGGACATTATTAACGGAACGCAGTGGGCAAAAATGGAAGAAAAAAACGGCATCGAAGTTTCATTATATATTGTCTTTTCAACGTTCCTTTTACATTGATACGTCCTTTCGTCGCAAGATTTCCGAAGATTTTCAAACTACTTATTATATTATGTATTTCTCGTTATATTATATATATTAGGATTATATACAAAACAAATAGAAAATACTGATGAAGATAAAGATTAAACATTTAAAAAAAATAAACCACAATCCTTTCAAATGGTTATAAAATGATACATGTGCCACAAAACGTGTTACAGGTCCACCATAAGTCCATAACTCATATTATTTCATAAGGCAGCAAATTTTGCATATTATTATTTATTTGGGCTGATAATATTATTATTAAATTTTATCATTGATAAATTTCATTATCATACTTAAATCACATTCGATTTGTAAAAAAATTCATTTTAATCAATGGAATATTTTTTTAAATAACACACGATGCAATATAATATTGTGATACTTAAAATTAACTATAAAATAAACGAAATTATGGGCAGCCGATTATTTTTTTCTACTGCCTCTGAATTTGAAATCTGCGTACGCCTATGACGTAAATACATATCATATAAATTAGTTGTAATACTTATAATTTATTTGACAAAATTGATTGAAAATTATAATGATATTCGTATTATATAACAATATATATTATACATTAGATATATTTTCTCTAATGTACGAAGTATTTAACCGTATACGTATAGTTGTATGTAGGGCATATAATAATAATTGTATTAAAATATAACACGCCATTCATTTAGAACTTATAAAATATAAACAAGTCACGTACTTAATGTGTCCAGTTAAGAATACATAATGTACCTAACAGATGTATTTAATTTCTTATATAAACTACGATGGAAATAATTTATTCCCGCGTTTGAAAATTAAAGCTAACACGCGTATCGAAGCGAATATCTTGCGGAAGACCAGATTTAATTCGATACCATAAAGATGTTTATTGAATTTCGTTATATTAAAAATATAACATTCTAATAAATGCTATCCCATTTAAACTCGAATATTATCACTTTGGTGATAACCTAACCTAACCTAACTTTGGTCAATTAAAATATATGAATACTTAACTAAATATGAATTATTTTAGATTTTTTTTTAACGTTATTTATCTTTTTATTCCATTAATTCCATTGTTTATTTATATTATATAATCTTCTGTATCGTTTATCACCACGTTACACGTTTTACCTACGCGTATTGTACATATACGCAGGTGTATTATAATAATTTATAAGCCTAATAAACTTTTGAATGTGTTTATATACGGTGAGAAATGGCACATTCAGTTCAGGAGGGATCTATAGTATACCCATGATAAAATTTAAGGTTAAGACATTATACAAAAGTACTTTATAATGTAATGTTTTCTTCTCGGGATAATCCAAAAATATTCATCGTTACCGCGTAGTAAGTACAGATTTTCAAAAATATTATATTAACAACAAAAAACGACAAGAGTAAAGTTTTAAAATATTATAAAAGTCTTGAAATGTTTATAATGTTTATATATACGGAACATTTTGGTGAGCACAACAAATACTTACACAATCTAAACTATACTAACACAATATTATATTGAAAGTATAATAATAAATAATTTAAAAAACAAATAATAATTTTAAAAGCGGTGGAAATCTTAAATTACTATCTCATATAATTTCTATTATATCTAGACTATATTCATATTTAATAATATTATAAATTGATTATAAACATTATTTACGGTTTGTCCAATGAAGATTTTTAGAATTGAAAAATGACCAAAGATAAGGTATTATATAATATTCATTACCTGAACATTTTAAATTAGTATTGTTATATGTAAAAAAAAAAAAACTAAATATGATGAGTTGACAACTAATTTTGTATTCACCATATATAGGGTGTCACACATCTATTTACTTATTGAAATATCTCCAAGAAAAATTAAGATTTTTAAATCCTATTTTTTTTTTTTAATTATTTATTAGATAAAGGACTGTAATATAACTTATATTATTTTTTTTTTAAATTTAATCATCCCTTAAAAAAATAAAAAAAATTACTTTTCATTTTTTAAGGTTTGTGAAATTTAAAGATAGCTAGTACCTACATGTAAATAGAGTACCTACATTTTTATGATAATTTTGATAGGTCGATTTCCTAATTTAATGAAAATATCGATTTTAAGGGAATTTTTTAATTTATTGAAAAAATGAAATTTTGACGTCATTATTTGTAATTATTTAATCAATTACAACGCGGATTGTAAAATTCCTTATTATTAATATCATAAGTCATAACTTCTAGGTGGATAATTTTCATAGAGAATATTATAATTACTCGAAAAATATTTATAATTGATGTCTGATAACAATAATTAATAATAATTGACAATAGATATATGTCTATATATATATCATTAATGTTATATTTTAATAATAATTATTATACTTACTAAATATTATGATAAAATTTTGTTTATCACTAATTGAGTTAATCATTATTAATTTTGATTAAACGAATTTTGCATGCCATGATAATTGATACTAAGAAACAGGCATAATAATGATGTCAAAAATATAATTATTCCAACAAATTAAAAAAATCCTTAAAATCTACATCTTCATTACACTGGGAGATCAACACATCAAAATTATCATAGAAATGTACTCTATTAACTGGCTATCTACAAATTTCACAAAACATAAAAAATGAAAAGTTATTTTTTTAAGGGATAATTAAATTTAAAAAAATAATTAAAGTAATATTATAGTTCTATATCTAATTAATAATTTTTTTTAAAAAATAGCATTTAAAAATCTTAATTTTCTCGGAGATATTTCAACGAGTAAATAGATCTGGGACACCCTGTATAATATATATATTTTTTTAATTTGTGTATATGTTGTACAATATTATTTATATAAACCATAACGTGCAAATTTTTTTTTTTTTTTTTTTTTTGGTATACTATTATTATTTAAGTCATATTTAATGCGGTTAAAAAAAAAACAAAAAAAAAACGATATATAATATTATGGTAATATGTATGATTGATCAGGCTTTAGTCGAAAAGGAGGCGTATCCATAGTGGGTAGAAAAATACTATGTTATAGTCATATATGTGTACATTGTTCCCGTCGTTACGTCCCCTTTACGACTAAAGTCTAAAACTACGGTTAAAAAAAAAAAAAAAGTATTTCGTTATATTTTCAATTAGAGCAATAACATTAACAAACTTAAATATACAGAGTGATCGCATGATTTTATGTTTGGTTATTGCAGAATTTTACAAACAACAAATAATAGTTGAGCTTATTATATTTGATAATATGCAAATGTCATAATAATACAATCAGAATTTTTACATGTGTAACATATAATTTCGTATATTTACATAAAATATTACTATATCCTTGTTCCATTATAAATATAAAATAACATATGACACACGTGTAATTTAAACGAGAGATGTTTGATTGTACGATTATGTTCTAAGTGTTTTCGGAAGAAGAAATATTTTCATACGTATAAATAAATAAATAAAAAAAAAATAAACAAAATAGACAAAGCGAGAAAACGGCTTAGGTAAATTTTTCTTGAAAGTATATTTTTTCAATGACTTTTCATCTATGATTATTCTATTTTTTGCAACACAATATTCCAAATTATATATGTATAATACTTATAAGTTATAAAGCTGTTTATAGAAATAATAATAATACAACGAGTCACATGCGGTACACAACCAATATACAAACGTTAAATCAATCGTCGGCACAATCGGTTTGGGATTTCAGCCAACACATATACCGTTATTACCAACATCCTATAGGTCACCCTCTGCATCTCTTGAAAAAAAAAAATATATATATTCTGGTCCGTATATATTAGGTATATTATTGCGGACCCGTTGACACGTTACGATATTTCCACTCCTTTAACGTCTCACTTATACGTCATCTTAATCTCTACATAATAGTTATTATACTACTTATAATATGGTAGTATTTTATTACTTTTATTTATTTATATATACATTTTTATTTTCATTTTTTTTTTTTTTTTTTTTTGTATACTATGAAAACATTATTTAACCTTAATCAATATGCCATTTTTAAACCAATTCTCATCTTTCAATCAGTCAATCAAAATAATATTTTATAAGTACAAGGTATAAGTTAAACCCGGATTAATACCTTAAATCCTTAAAAAGCATTAGGGATAAAATTATATTATATGGGCACCGGTCCTTCCTAATCATTACTTTCATATTATAATTATTATGGACACATATTTTCTTTAATACCTAATAATCAATGTTAAAATGAAAATGTATTCCCAAAATGTGTTTTAATAATATATATATGTATATATTATATTTATTACCTAATGCAATATATACCACACTAGTACAATATTTTTAGAGTGTAATTATAAATATAAATGTATGCGTCATAATAATATAAATTAGTAAGAATCATAATAACAAATTTATAAATAATTATCAAAATTATTTTTTATTTACAAATTACATATAAGTACGTTAATAATATAATACGTCCCATAATTATAAGAATGAATAATTATAAATATACAATAATACATATTTTATAGGTTTAATATATTTTTATAATAATTATTAGAGCAAGAAGATTTTATATAATTATTTTAATAATAAAGTTATTTAATTTTTATGAAAAAATTTGCTTGAAAGAAATGTTTAAAAGTATGTTTGCGCAACACAATATTATTATAGCCTTGAGGTTGAAATATAAAAGTGTCCATTACTTTTACTGGCCCTGGAGATGTGTCCCCCATTAATCTGGGCTTGGGTATAATTAATTTGTTTTAATATAATTATAAAAATTTAATAATGTTGTATTTTTGTATTTTCTTTAAGTTCCATAAAAAAAAAATCTTAAAACTTCGAATGACCTTCGAGTGTAAAATACCTTAGAGCAATATAGAAAATATTTTATTCGCTTATTCAAATTTCGAAATATAGTAAAAAGTATAAGTACCGCTATAATTAATATAAAATTTTTCTAGACCGCCAATTCTATTTTTGAATTTTAAAACGAATGTAGGTAGATATTAAATATAATATAAATTTGATATTATAAAAATAATTTAAGTCGTACAGTATAAAATGTGAACAACTGTTAGATTAAAATTAACAAAGATGACTTTAATTTTATATATATATATATATATAAGACGGCGCTTCGGATAGAAAATAATGATACACAACTGTGTGCATTTATTATTATATTATTTTAATTTCATATCAATATTCGACATATTAACCGTTCCATAGGAATTGACGGTGCTTACATCTCTGTTTATAATACTTATAGGTATAAAAATATGTCTATTTTATTATACTAAAAGTTTCTTATCCTTTCAGCTGATTAATATTAAGAGTGATTGTATAACGCTTAGTATAATATCAGAAATTAAAACGGTAATATTTAACATTGTTCAAAGAAAAATTCGTTTTATAAAAATTCCAGTTCAATCAATGAAATATTAAGAATATAATAATATTATTATATTTATTTCGCAATGAAAATAGAAAAATTTCTTGTTTATAATTACGCATCTGAAAATGATATAATATTAAAAACTTTGTAGTTTATTGTTCGTGAAAATGTATATAAGAAATATACATATATATACTTACTCGTATTTTTTTTAACTCGTTTATTTTGAAATGGCCAATGATGTTATAAAATTTGTTTTTCTTTAAAATTCGATATCATCAACACTCCGTATAGTTTCTAATATATTGTGTATTTATAATTTATATACAGTGTTTGAATTAGAAAATAGGAAGTATAGATAGAGGCTTTCAACAAAATTATATTTAGTTTTTAATTTCCCAATGATATACTATGGGAAATTTAAAGATTAGTAAGGGTATGCTTCAAAAAGAAAAAAAAAATAGTAGAGGTACTCCGTTCCCCTGCATCCCTTTCAAAATCGAGAACTGTTTATAATTCATGATATATAGATATGATGTTTACAGTCAACTATACGTAATATCTATTATAAAAATTAAATAGCTGTAACTCATTTAAAGCTCTTTACGCAATTTATATTTCGCTTTTTCTAATTATTAACCAAGAGTAAAGTGTATATAATATAACCGTGTTCCTTTTTGTGTTAAGCAGCGTTTAAAATGTTTTTGCGTTACGTATAAAATGTTGTTTCGGTAATATTTTAATTTGGTTAATCAGTTACTACGGAAACCGTGTTCTTTAGTAACCAAGCGGATTTACACTAACAAAAGTTTGTGAGATGGAAATTGTTAATTAATGGCCCTCGCACCCTGTCCGCCGCCTCGTCTCTTCGCCGCTCCTTTTACGGTAGGTATATAAACTCGTGATGGCCTGAGCCCATTTTAAACGAATTAATCACGGTAATTTTCACAGCGACTGAGACGCCATTTTGGAAAAAATTAATAAATTTTTTTTTTTCGAACTTTACCGTACACAACACAGTTCAGTTAAACACGCTGTACCTATATACATCATTGCACTATATAACGTCGATTAACACCGCGTCTCCGCATTATTCATTAATATGTCCATAAATATAAATACTAAAAATTAAAATATACAATTTTTTAAACTAGGAATCATCAATATTTTGTGTAAATAAAAAAAAGTACTGCGAATAGTATAAACTATGTAATATCAAATATAACGATAATGACATAAATTGCATATAATAATAAAATTTACATATTTTGTTGGTATACAATATTTATTATTATTTCTTTTCCTCTATATAATTAAACGATTTTATAATTAAAGTATTGTGTTGTTTAATTACATTAACAAATTGCACTTTTATAAATTATAATCGATTTTATAAAGTAGAAAGTTATACTGTGACTTTCAAATAATGTGCACGTGTAACTTACGTAAAAATAATAATAATAGTAATAATAATAATACAAATAATAATAATAATAAATAATAATAATAATAATAATAATAATAATAATAATAATAATATATTATAGTAAATTTTATTTTACTAATACAATATATACTTATACGAAATGTATCGCATAATATTACGTTTTTAGAAAAAATATTTAATTTACACTGTCGCATGATTTATATTATATATATGCATATTTTTATGTATTTTATATTTGCATACTTTTATATAATGTGTACACAAAGTTTATGATTAATTAATTATATTTTTCAATACGTGTTATAATTATTATTAAAATAATATATTAGGTCGCATCTTATCAGGTGACCTCAATTAAAAACCGTTTCGCTTTTTTTTTTCTTATTCTAAATGTTCTTTGAAATTCACTGTGTACGCGGTCCATTAGTAATTTTTTTTAATTTTTAACGCAATATCTTATAATTAGATTTTCGGTCATTATTAACCGCATAAGTTTTATTTCCACATAAAAATGCGGTGATACGCGTATATATTTAAATAAATATATACTTAACCTATTAAAATATTTAGTAGAACAATATGAATATACTTTTATATAATAATTTACTTAAAACTTAAAAGTTTTTTAATTAAATAGTTTACACAATTTAAATACTCGTGTTTTACCAAAAAATATAATATTCCTGTATAACGTCAATTTCGTTAAATCACACGTTATTATTTATATTAATATAATATATAAAAATTATAATTAATAAAAAAAAATTGTAATACTGCACATTATTACAATATTACGATAATTTTTACGTCCAAGTCCAACGATGTACGATTTGAAATTATATAATATTATTTTATGTACTTACATATACGTAATGTTATCTGCATTATTGTTTATAACATTAATTTTGAATAACTAACGTCGGTCGGTGATAACAGCTTATATTAAATAATATAATATTATAGTGCAGAGTAGTATTCGCATAGTTATATATAGAGCGTTAGTGTACGCTCGATTAAAATCACGTTGATTCACATTTTTATTGTACAACGGATACAACAACGATAAACTATTATTATTATATTTAACACGAAAAAAAATATATATATTATATAATATTATATTCATCGTAGACCCAAAAATATCCATAAAACACGTGGGTAGTTACTAGTTTAGAGTATAACGAAGCGAATATTCATTATATTATTATTATTATTATTCACATTATTATATCATGAGATTTTTTTATAATATTATATAAATATCCAAAAAAAAAAAAAAAAAAAAACTATGTAACCAACTGGTATAATAGTGGTATAATATTATGTAACCGATTTAATGACGGAGGCGGTGCCGGGAGTTAAAAGATAGTCCGCCAAAGTTAATAAGTTCTAATATATCAACGAGACGATCAATTACGCCGTTTTAGTATTTCACTAATTTCGTATTTCATGAGGCGTAACTCACACGTTCTACACAACCTTAACACATACATTACACCATATATATACGATATAATAATATAATATAATATAATATGCGTGTATACGTGAATCGTACACCGGAAAATGAACGTCAACACATATGTCGTGTAATCTTTGATCTCGTCGAATGAATTAATAAACGCGTATAATTATAATATATATACATATATAACACTGATTTAAACGCGTTACGTGTTTAAAAAAAAAAATAATCATAATTAAATTATATTTAAAGTCGATTTTAAAATGTTGTACGCACTTAGAAATAATATCATCTCATACGTTATATTATAATAAAAAAAAACATCGCAATTGGATATTTTAATAGTGTTATTTAAATCGTGTTGAATATTACATTTAATAGTATTCAAAGAGGAAATAATAATAATTGGTCAACCAGGCCCGTAGCCAGACTAAATATAAATGGTGGGGCAAACCAAATTTTAGGGGGGCACTAAAAAAAAAAAAAAATGTTATGAATATTTTAAATTTTATTTTTGTATATCAATATTTAACATTTATGCTTAAGAAATAATTTTAAAAATAAGTATTAATAGTAAATATTTTATTTTAAATTATAAAGATTCGGTGAACCCCCAAATATTTGTGGCGAGTTAACGCGCATCCATGTGAACCTAGTCTAAAACAGTGAAATTACGAATCATAAAAATACAACTAATATCGATAACGTGTCAACAGCAATCACCGAATTTTTTGTGGGGGCAACGGATTAAGTCTAGGGAGGCTATGCCACCTTTTGCCCCCTCGTGGCTACGGGCCTGTGGTCAACAAATTAAACGTAAAAATTTGACGAAATATTAAAAATCAACGTGTAATTTGAGATCACATCACACACATTTTATTTTGATTAATATTATTTTAATTAATTGAATTTTACATATCAATATTAATAATATTATATTATTAGTTTAAAAATCGATAAATCGCCTATAAGAATAATATACATTTCGTTTATAATATCACAAACTTTATACACGTAATAATATAAACCTACGCGTGATTCGGGGCTGATACCCACAACAATTATTATAACATATTATTATTGTGATATTTTATCGTTGCCGCAGCAATATTATGCAAATATTTATATAATTATCTATTGTTTGCCGTGCATATTAATTAATTAATGAAATTACATGTTAATCATATTATTATAATATATTGTTCTCTCGTTTCGGCGAATCGAATCGAATCGAATAATAATTATTATTATTTGATTTGTAATCGTTTTAATGAGAAATCAATTAACGAAAACGTTACCCATGATCATCGCGCGAGCCAGCTAGCACGAAGGGTATAAAATGTTAATCCTCGGCACCATTAAACGGCTTAAAAAACCCTCTTCTGCGGCCCTATCAAAATATTATACGCGACGGCGGATAAGTCTATAATAATATAAGAAGCAAAAGCGACTTTTATCGTAGGTCAACAAAATAATGTCGACGATGTTTTCCAAACAACGGGCCGGGTAGTATTATATTATATATATATAAATCTTATTTACATATCTAAAAGTTCAGTTGTTACCGCTCCCACGGCATTAACGAAGCTTTTCCGTCAATCTATACATTATAAGACTGGCAATCCGCGCGAACGTAGAAGAACTACGCGGGGAACCGACGAAGAGGTCGAAGACTGCGCTGTGTATATATACGACGATCGGTAGAGGGTATATGGTGTCGAGGAATTGGCGAACAGGGGTAGGTGGAAGCAATACCCTTTTATAAATGGGTTTAAATCCCGTGAAATGCATCTGACTCGAACCTTTTACCAATCGTTTATAAATATTCAACTCACCAGCCCGTGCAGCGACTCTGGGTACATCCGATCGCGAGCTGGTTGTATATAATATACATTTTATAAATATTATAATGTTTCAAACCGAGAGAAAAAGATTTTTAAGATACAAAGCCACTTATTTATAATTTTTTTTTCCCCCTCGTATATATTTTTATTCCGTCGTATACGATTTGAAACGGCAATATAAAATATAATATAATATACATTATAATATTATTTTGCTGGTATATCTGACAATAATGTTTATATATTTAAATTCGTTTTGGAGTGTTATTAATAAAATATATAAGTATAAAATACCACGTTATTATCATAGCAGCTGTCATAAAATACAGAAAAAGGCAATAATATTTTTATTTTTCTTGGTTTTTTCTTTTTCATTACCGAAAATCTTATTTTTATAATGCTAATAATATACAATATAATTGTATTATATACTTTTATACGAATAATATTTTTCACTTTGAATAATAATAATTGTATATAAGTTAATATTATAAACGTTTGTTGTTGCTCCCCCCCAACCCCCGATCGAGAAACAAATTATTATTAATTATGTACCCGAAATACAAAATTGTAATTATAAATTAATTTATTAAATTTTAAAATATTAATCATTGCTGTTTTTACATGGATGATATTTATTTTATACCATAAAATCAATATTTATTTTGATATGCTTTTATTTTTTCACTTATCTAATATACACACGTTTATGTTATATGTTTATTTAATTGTTACGCGCACTTAGAAAAACAAATACACTAACTAAACATTTATTTTCAAACCAATTTAAAATTGTGTATTTTTTTTCTTTTTTTTTTTTATTAGTATAACTTATAAATTTTATTTTATTTTTAAACTACTATTTAAAGTATACCTAAATGGTATCGTTATGAGAAAAATACCCATGGTGAATATACCCGCGACATGACGCGTATTTATTATTATTATTATTTTTATTTTACGTTTATTATAATTATTTCGCGCCACCAAAAATAAAAAATAAAATAATATCAAAGGGTCGTCGCGTACGACAATAATTGCATTTTTCACCGATGACTGCCCGACGGCGGCGGCCCAAGACACCGTGACAAATAAACCGACTATACTGGAAATCACGACGTGTCCGACACACACGCCGAAAAAGGGTGACCCGGAGATCATTTCGCGGTGCAAGGGACCGTGACGGAGGAGGCGAACGACAATAATACACAATTATATAATATACGACGTAATAATAATAATAATAATAATAATAATAATAATAATAATAATAATAATAATAATAATGATGATGATGATAATAAAACCAGCTATGCCCGGACATACCGCGGTCGTGGTATCCGTATCGATAAGGGATTATTTATTTATATACATTACAATATACATTCTAATTGTACTCGTCACACGTCCATTAATTTTAATAGGTAGCGTATAATATATAATAATATATATTTTATACTTATATACGTGAATATATATATAATATAACGTCGACTATATTATAAATTGTCCGTTATAACATTATATGCTTTTCGCGCGTGTGAGTGCTGCAGACCCTTACGTGCCAATTATAACTAACTGCCGCCCCAGGGACGACAGATATACGCGTATTACACGCATACAGGGTGATCACAATATAATATAATAATCAGCGTGTTTTCACCGCGAAAAATATTATTATATACGTTTTCGTTTTATCGGAAAATGTTTTCGAAATAGAGACGGTTTTTATAATCATTATTTCCAATGTTTTCTCGAATATCTCGTATATTATTATAATAACGATATCGTCGAATTACGGTTTTTCAACGGCAGGTGCGTACACGATTTATTACAATACTGGCTTGTAATAATTATTATAATAACGAGCAAATCACTGCGCGACACAACATCACCCTGTACACGCGAACAAACGAGGGTATTTGTTCCTTCCGGTAGCTCATTTCCTCGGATGACCGTAACAAATAGTCGTAGGTAATGCGACAATCGATGCGTTATTTCCGCCCCGTGTCATCGTCGTCGATTACGGACAGTGTGTAATATTGTCGACAATATTTTGTAACACAACACTGCGCTCGACTAATTGGACGGTTTTGCACCCGCCGACAACACGATCGTGCGTCCCGCGATTTATGATAATCAAAATCCGAAACATCACACGCGTCTGTACACAGGATGATCGGATAATACTGTGAGACGAACAATAATATGTTTCTCATAAAGGAACTCGTATATCACCCTGTATATCGTATAAATATAATATACAGGTATATACACACATACGATACATCGTACGCGATCCGCAACGAGGCAAATTGCGGTCGACACGTCACACCGCGTGCGTGGTCCCTCGAGAGAACGATCGTCGTCGTATCACATTCTCGTATATATAATGATAATAATAAAGTGTGACGGATATAAATATATTACAAAATATAAAGAGAGAAACAATCTCCGCGAAACGATCGAAAATCATTTCCGATAATATATCAATATAATATTATTGTTATTATTATTATACGTTTTGTTTCATTTATTTCATTTCTTCCGACCGGCGACAGAGTCGATAATATTATTTTATTTTATCAAAGTCGTGTTTTTATTTTTTGCGTCGTTATATTTTCAATCCGACATTAAATTGTTCGACAAATTTCGAGTCCAAGTATATTACATTTACATAACACGATCAAGTTTAATAATAAACAATCCATTTTAACAATATAAAGGTGGGTTTCCACTACACCGTTTGCGTGTACGTGCACGTATCATCCAGCTGTGTGATTGGACGGTTAACGTGGTAACCGTTTGATATACCAAGAAGGTTAGCCGTGTATACCGCACGGCAAACCATGTTACCATAAAGTTGGATTTAGTTCAACTATTTCCGTGCAAACGGTCTACCAAATACGTGTACATCGTGTTTGTATTTTAATAAAAATAAAACTGAAATCAATCCAATTTTGAATTTATAATTAAATAATAAATATAAATTTCAACATCATTTAATGATGGAGCCCGTTAAAATTATTGTAAGTTAATATAATTATTTAAATAATAATATTTTAATTGACGTAAAATGAGGCAAATCGGAACAGTTTTTATAGTTGTTCTTATTGTATTATTGTACCTCTAGTTCCTATTTGCCTCACAAGTATTATTGACCCAAATCTATTATTATGTATAATTCTAGGGAATGTTGTGCAATACCTGCAAACAAATTATAAAAAATAACGATAAAAATCATGAATGTTCGTTTGGTAAGTTAATAAATAATAAGAAATGTTTGTTGTATTTAGATCTAATAAATTATACTTAATCAATATTATAAGGCAATACATTTTTACAATACTATACCTATTTTCTTTTAATTCTAGTTCAACGTCCAGTTTTTCAAAAAATAAAACCAAAATGTAAGATTAAGTGTTGTATACATGTTGTTGTAAAATTATATATAAAATATAATTTATTATCATTAAAAATATACTATTTTATTGTTTTAGCACAATTATTTACAAATGTATCTGAAATGGAAGAAAACTATGAAGTTGAAGAAACAATACAAAAAAAAGATCTTGCAATGGTGATAGAATCTGATCATGAGGAAGAAGACGACGATGAATCAGAAAATATGTTAAAACTGATATCATTAGTTCATGAACGTCATCCTTTATGGGACCATAGGATTCCAATGTCTACTCGAAACGAATCAATAAAGAGAACTTTATGGAATGATATTCACGTTGAATTGAAAGGTTTGTTTAAAAGACTATTTAATATTAAAGAATAAAATATAAATGCATTAAAAATATATGTATACATATTAACAGGAATATATTCAGTTGATGTCTTAAAAAAAAAATGGCGATATTTGAGAGAGAAGTATGTAAGGGAAAATAAAAAACCAAAGAGTGGCAGTGGTGGTGAAAAAAAAAAGAACTGGATACACATGAAATCATTACAATTTTTGGATGATGTAGTTACTAACAGTAAAAAGTAAAATGATCAAACAGTTATCATTTATTTTGAATAAATCATTCTATCTAAATGTAATGTATGTCCTATACTTTTTAATTTAAGTTATATTGTTTTTTTAGAACAACAAGTAACTTTTATCTTCACACGGAATCAAACAATTCCCATGAAGAACCCATTGTGGTGCCAAATAAAAGTAAATTAATTTTTAATTTGTATTTACAATAATAGATATAACATATTTATTTGATTTTTCTTTTTTAGAGAAGAAAAATGAATTATCATTTCAGGATGCTTTACTCAAAGAGCTTCAGCAGTCAAGGCCAATACCATCGCAGGCTCATTATGAAGAACCTAAAAAAGAGATTGATAATGATGACATTCATTTTGGAAAATATTTGGTCAATTTAATGAAAGACATTCCTAAAAAAAAGAAGGCTGTATTACAAAGTGAAATAATATTAAAAGTAGTACAATACATTGATTCAGACTGATTTATATAATTTTTTAGATTTTATTATTAATTGTGTGAAAATATCATTAATTTTTTTTTTATTATATATTATATCCTAAAATGCTATCATATTGAAATGAAACACCTCCTTCACTAGAAAAATAATCTTTAAGCTTATTTCTAGTTATTTTTGCATTTTTAGAGTACATATTGGTTCCTACATGACCAACAGGAACTAATGCACTCATTTCATTTTGCCTCCAATTACAATTTTTAGTATTTTCAACATCAGTTGGGCCATAGTAATAACGAACATCTATAAAATACAATTCAGTAGTATATACATATAAATTATGTATGTAAATACCATAATATATAACAAATAATTTTGCATTTTATATAATACTATATTACCTGAATTGTTTTCTGATATTTTAATAAAATTATGTAAGACCACGGTAGCTTTTACTATAGCATTAACCATATCTTCTCTAGCAATTATAGGCTTCCTAAAAATACGCCATTTTGATGCCATAATACCAAATGTATTTTCTATTGTGCGCCTTGCTCTAGAAAGCCTATATTTAAAAATATAAAAATAAAAGAAATTCTATATATAATGATAATTAATAACCTATAATTAAAGACAGATTCATCTAATGGTAATTTTTTTTTTCCTCTGCCTGGATATGGTCTCATTAGATTTTCTAATAAAGGAAATGCTTCATCACCAACGGCATAGTAAGGAATTGGACCATTATTACTATCAATTTCCTTAGGAGGAGGAAAGTTAAGATCATTTCCAACAAAACCTTTGCCTATATTTGAATTGGAAAATACTCCTCCATCACTACATCTTCCTGGTGCACCTATATCCACTAATGTAAAATTATAATTAGCATCACACATTGCCATAAGGACAATACTATGAGTGCCTTTGTAATTATAGTATGTTGAACCCTTATTAGCAAATGCCTAGAAACATAAATAAAATAATAGATCTTAAATATTTGGTTGAAATTACTAATATTATAATCTTTAAGTGAGATATATTTTTTTTACAAGTATTATCATTGATTATATACCTATACAATCAATATAACTGCAGTGCCACAGTGGTATTATAAAGGTAAAATTTGTATTACATAAAACTTATTTATACATTAAAATTAAACATATTAACAAAGTATCAATTTCATACCTGATGTACTATGTGTTTTCCATCAATACTTCCACAACAATTTCGCATTTGCCATTTTTCATAATATTCATTTGCTATACTTTTCCATTTGTGCGTATGCGGCACAGATAATACCTATTAAACAAATATATATTTAAATATAAATAAGTATAAGCAGTAGGTATTCAGAATTAAAATTATATTATTTATTACATAATACATACTTCAATATTTAATATATCCCATAAAACTGTACAACATGTAAATAATAATTTTGAAATAGTTGACTTTCCAATGCGAAAAGAATACATAATCGAAACCATATATTCTCCAGAGGCAAGATATCTGTAAAAAATAAAAAGTAATATATATATATTACATTTATTTATATTATTTTTAATAAAAAAACACTGATTATACTTAAATTTTTTTTTTTTTTTGTTTTTCATTAGTATAATAATTAATATATATAATATATAGGTATAGATATACCTAGATATATCTACAAAGTTAATTTCAGTTTCTACCTCAAAGTCGCAGTTAAAATTTCCCCAACAGATAATATATCAGGACGGCTAGGAATACGCACTAATTTATGTCCTACTTTACACACTAATTCTTCGAATGTAATGGAATCCATTCTAATGAAATTCTGATACAATGCAGAATTCATCAATTGCATCCCAGAAGTTAGGCATTGATAATGTCCGTGCGTTTTTCTTTCTTTTAAAAGTGGCCTTACATGCCATCTTGGTTTAGATCTAGTTAATATATACACATTTATATAGATACAACGTTTAAATAATATAATATTAATTACAATATTTTACCTAGTTTTTTTGTCCACTGTGAGTGTAGAAATATATAATAGTAATATTTTCCTTCTGTATATTTCTAAATTATAATTATAAAGCTCTAATTCTAATTTCCTTTTCATTGTTGAAAAATAAAAAATAAATCTGAAAATTACTGAAGTACGAATACACTAGTGCTGAAATATTATAATGTAGTACCACTAACCTACCTATTTAGTACCCACTATCTTTTCTATGCTACTACCAAGTACCATGGATTATAGAATAGGAGTCTATATAATAATAGACAATTATAACAATTTTCAAATTTTGCGCGCCACATTCTTTATTATCAAATTTTATGATTATTATCATATTATATCAAATCGAAGTTGGTAGAAACCAGGCAAGACCACATTAACCACAATAAACAGGGGTCCAAATTTCAAAACGTGTATTTAGACGTACGTCTATATTAAATAACGTGCACGTACACGCAAACGGTGTAGTGGAAACCCACCATAACGCGTTATGTTCATAACTATAAAACTAATCGTCTGTTTAATATTTAATTGGCTCGTCTATTTTTGTTTATGTTAGTCTTTCTTTTCGGCCAAGTGACTATAAGTATAGGTACACAATTTATATAATATACAGTGTGTGTGCGAAAACATTAATAATATATTAAAAGAACCATTATATTAAATTAATGAATATATTCCAAAATATTCGTAACTATATTTAAAATGAAATTATAAAAAAACACATTATAATCTCTAACTACCGAACTTACCGGGACTCCAAAATCAGTTTAGAAATCGATGACAACCTCCTGCAGACAGCATTAGGCCCGGATTCAACTGTTGTTCAAAAAATATATTTTCAACTTAAAGTTAACAAAACTGTAAAATAAAATATAGCAATAATAATGATATAGGCATAACATGAAGTGACTTGCGAGCCACATCAAAAAATTGCAACGTTTAAATGTTTTTTCTTAATTTATATATATTATTTATAGGGGAATTTTAACATTACAATATTACATGCAAATGTCCCATTCATTCGATTTTTTTATATAATAAATTAAAATATGAATGTAGTAATAAAATGTATAATAATGAGATAAATCCAGACCTCAAAGCCTTACAAAAAAATTCAAACTCATAAATTACATTTACCTAAATATTAAAAAAAAAATACTTAAATATTATATAATTTTTTTTTTATATATGCATCATTTATATTATATTTATTTAATAAATAGATTTTTTTTAAATTAGGAAAAAATTATTGAGACTTTTAGAAATAAGTCGCGATCGGCATGATCCTATGATGAGAACCACATGCGGCTCGTAAGCCGGAGGTTGGCCACCCCTGTAATATAATAATAATATTAATCACTAAATTGCTTCTAAATACTATTCCCACGATCCATTGTCTTTTTTTAAATTATTCATTAATTTTGTGTATATTTATATATTATGTAGTATTTAATTTCCTACGGGTAAACAATTACAATATTACAATTACATTTAAATCAATATTATTTATATCGCGTAATATTACTCCACAAATACCTATACAAAACGAAAATAACTAAAAGATTTTGATGGAATATTCAAATTTTTTTTTTTGAACCTATATATTTTTATTAAAAATTTAAATATGATAATTATATTATATTGTTTATTCAAAATATAATATATAATATCAATTTAATTTATTAGTACAATAATAAATTATGATGCATTTATATTTATTCAGTAATGATTAATAATAATTATTATAAAATTTAGTAAATTATTCATAATATAATTTCTACGTTTAAACTCATATTATAATATATCATATTATAATAATATTATTATTTTAAGAAAATTAATGTGAAAATTGATGATATTCATGAATATTAATAAATAATATTATCCATATGACGTGCGTTTTGTGTGTATAAATTTAATATAATATACATCACGTATTATACTTATGAGTTATTATAACAATATTTGCTCGTACGATTTTAAGCTATTTTCATGCACCATGCGATGATTTCATATTTATTTTACATTTCTTTTTTTTTCATACTCGTGTGTTTTTTAATATTCTAAAAATAACCTTAATGGATATTTATTACGTAGAAATAAAAATGATTAAAGCTTATAACAAATATATAATTTCACTATAAATGTTTTAATAATAACGAGAAAGTTTTTTTTTATATTAGTGTACAAACACATATTATTATATATTATAATTTTTTACACGTTTTATAAATATATACTTTTTATAATATAATTAAATTATAATTTAAATCTAAAATTTATTTAAAATTATTCGAACGATATGGATAATATTGAATAATTAGAACAATATAATATTATAACGTTGATAAGAATGAAACGGATATTATAAAAATAAAAAAAAAACTAATATTAAAAGGATTTATTGGAAAAACGATACCCTGTAGTATTATAATATAAAATATTGAAATGATAAAACGACGGAAAAGATTTTATTTCTTTTTTTATCTAATATACAAAGCTACATTGTCATAAATATTAAAATAATGCTATAACATTATAATATATTGTTATAATTTTATATATTATAGTCTAGTAAATTGTAGAAAAAACATTTTTTTCTTCCAAATATTTAATCTGGTAAGTATATTTTATTTACATAAGGTACTTACTTCATTATAATTGTTTGAGTAATCAGTTTTATATTATTATGCATAGACACATTATATTATAATTAGTAATATTTTTATTTGCAAGGAGTTCAATACTATTATTATATAATTTATAACGTTCTTCTTCTTATTCTTCTTTTTGGTTATCGGCCTTTAAGACCATGCCGCTAAAAACAGATCTTGCCATCAATCCCTGTCCTCTGCAGCTTTCACCATTAGGAGAGAATCTCATAATCACACAGTCTTTCACATCAACCTGGGTCTCCCTAAAGTTCTTTTCTACCTAATTTATAACGTTCACAATTCAAAATTTATATTACTAAATACTACTCGTACTTATATATAATATAAATATTAAATATTATAAATTATATATTTCACTACGTATGTACCTGTAAAATGTATTTCAATATCTCATTTTAAAGACTCATTTTTTTTTTTTTTATAGGTGTTTAAAGTTGTAATTTCAGTGTAATATTTAAAGTATTTATATGGATTCTTACTATTATATTTCAATATTTTACAATAATGATAAATAAAATAGATAAAATTTTTTATAATATGAGTATATTTAGGTGACAAGGGATTTTATGAGCATTTACGTATATATTGAACTTAGAGACTTGACAATTGTATAGTGTGTTCATTTATGTACTACATGCGATAAAATTTTTCGTTTTAAATATTTAATAAAAAATGTCAAACATTGTCAAAATTTTAATCAATTCCTATACATTATCTGACTGAACTTCGCTCATCGTTTTTTTGAATGTAATGGTTTATCATTGGATTCAAATTCTAATTAAAATTAAACACTATGATTTGCACACCTATATCCCTGCGGCAGGAGTACCTTCCCTTCAGGAAGACTTCTCTTGCTTTTTATAATATAAATACATGAAATAATGTTTATTATTCTTTATTAATTATATTATTACGTGATTTCCAAACAAACTTACCTCCAGTATCGTATAATATTGAGTTATTTTACCTAAATCGCCATTATTAGTATAACCATAATATAATTTATACACCTAGGCTTTGATAATATCCTGCAATATTAGGTAAAGATATTATAAATTAAAATCATTCAAAGTCATATTCCGATCGAATAATTATTCATTATAATTATATAATTATTTCCATTTATAATTACATTATATATGAGTACCCTTTTCTCTGATTTCGCTCGACTCGTAAATTGCATCGTTATATAATATTATCGTATTATAATATACAGCCATACAGGGCGTATTATAATACGTTTGGACGAAAAAACATCGTTTGATTAAACTTTTCATATCCGAGTGAATCCGTTTGAACAAAAAAAAAAAAAAAAAATAAAAAAAAAAAGATAAATAAATAAAAAACTTATCTACACGATTGCGTGTAGCCGGTGCACGTTTCTGGTCTATTATTTGTACGATATAGAAAAAAATAATGTTACGAAAATTCGCGAGGTGTGTTTTTTATTATTTTTTTTTATCGGGTCGTACAAATTACGCCCATTTAATTCCTTGCGGACTTACGGCGTATAAAATAATAATAAAAAAAAAAAATGATTACAATAACAACAACCGCTAATAATGTTTGTGTAATCGTACACATGTGTGTCTATAATATTATATACGATTAGGGGTATATAATATAATATGGGCACCGGGCGGTCTGCCACGTTATAATATAATACCGTAACCGTGGTAGGGGTTAAAAGGAAAACAAGAGCGTTTTTACGAACGTATATAATACGTGTAATAATAATAATAATAATGTATATATTATGCTTACGGTTTATTTTTATAATTTATTACTGTACATATGGTAGTCGTTTACAACGAGTATAATAATATATATGTATATAGAATTTATTTACAAATTTAGCAATATAATATAGTTAGGGTTATTACCGAACAAATTAAAAAAAAAAAAAATTAACTATTCTATAACGCGATTATTATAATATCATATAAATAGATACACGTACAATATATTATATGCGAAAAGTTCATTTTTTTTGTCTATAATATATACATACAAAATACAAATACAACATACGATTTTTAATTTTAAACAATATATTTATTTATATTTTAATAATACTTAATATATAATATTTATATATATTATTTTAACAATATTTTATTAATCGTTCGTATTTTATCCACGTACGATATAATATCATATTAACACTTAATAAAAAAACATATAAGTATAATAATAATAATAATAATTTAGTGTTTATAACGGGTAAAATATTACAATTTTTTTTTTTCATATACGTCTTAAATATTACAAAAAAGCCAATATAAGATCATAATATTACAATTGTAATTACACGGTATTGCGATTTAGGTTAAATAATAATAATAAACGATGATAATAGAATTTGTACAAAAATATCGTTGTTTTAATTTATAACTTCATATTATTATAATAGATAACTGATAAATAATCTATTAATTAAATGTATTCGTACATGTTTTGCTGCTTATGTATTGCCACTCGAATTGTATTACTCTATTTTTTTTTTTCGTTATAAGTTTATAGTCTATAAAAATTATAATTAGCGAATTTCGTCGGTAGATATATTAGAATAATATGCGATATACGCTCCTTGTACAAAATATAAAAAAAAAAAAATAATAAAAAATAAAACGAGAAACATAATGATAAAAACAGATTAACAAACAACAATAATATGATAAAATATAATAATATTATGTAAAACTAGGGGTTGCGTTTGGTTTGGGGGAAAAAAAATTTCGAAAAATGTATCGGTCATTTAATATATTTATACCGTATATTATATTGTAAATTTATAATAATTTACAACATATACCCGTAGATCATAATGTACATATTTTAATAATATAGGACAAATTTACACGGTTTATAGGTTAGGAAATTATTGCAATCTACAACGTGTTATACATAAGTTAGACGACATAAATATCGATCTTGCGAAATATTTTATAATAATATGTTGGACACGACAAAAAATCGTTTCGTTCCGATATAATACAAATAATATACCTAATATGGTTGATTATATACCAATAAATGACACTCATAGTCGTCATGATGAAACGAGGGGGGGGGAATTATAAGATAGTAAGAATAAATTACTCGAAACTTGTCTTTTTTTTTTTTTTTTATATAATTTTATAAATTATTATAGTCGAATATATATTTTTAAACCTATAAACACAAATGTGATAATATTATTGCGAAATTTCTATACATGTTATATGTATAATTCTATAATAATTTATATAAAAAAAATGAAAAAAGTAAAATTTATATTATATTCCGATTAAAACGACTCTGGTTTTTTTATTTAAATAGAATAATATATGTTATTACGTCATGAACAATTTTTTCAGAAACGAATCAAAATATCGAATTCGTGCAGAAATGTTTTACGTTACAAAAAAAAAAAGTTATAGTTTTAGTTATTCAAAACTCTATATCGGTCTGTTTTTCCCCTCGTTTTCCGCGATTCAATTAAACCCTTAAATCGTTGACCCGAATGATTTTAAAATTCAATATAATATACATAATATCATAATATATACGAGTATAGGTATATGTGCGCGGTTAAATCTTTATTTATCTCACAATAGCTGATGTAATTTAACAGAAAAAATATATTTTTCATTTTGTAATTTTCCATATAGCGGATTTTTTGTAATCTTCATCAAGGATCCTATACATTATACGTCCACTCGGTGGAGCCCAAGTCTATGTTGATGTACCTACGTCTCTTTTAGAAAAGATGGCCAGAGGTCAAATAAAGTTTTAATATTAATTATTATTGTCGTCTACACATCATTAATTATTATGTTATTCCATTTATAAAATTAATATTATTAATTATTATTTATCAATAATGAGTAAAATATGAGTTTAAATTACCCACGAAGCCTTTAAATTTGTTAATATTCCCTAGTGCCCTACACGTTTTTAAGAACTCGCGTGCCACGGCGACCTCTAGAACATAGAACCACTGAATGAGGTAACTATATAATATATAATTATTATTATTATATGCTGCATCATATTATACAATAATATTATGTCATATTAATTCTTAAACCTATTTTAATAATTTACAAATCGGACAAAATAATAAAAGTATATAGTTTATACGATATTTTTAATTTTTGATTTTTCTATAATTATCATAGGTAGGTATTATAATAGTCTAAATAATAATAATAATAATAATAATAATAATAATAATAATAATAATAA
>JAIUCT010000020.1:1814079-1829910 GCA_021307375.1 Tetraneura akinire | reverse complement strand
TAATAATAATAATAATAATAATAATAATAATAATAATAATAATAATACGCCTATATAGTGCAGTTGACGACATGATTTTTGAGATCTGAGCGTTCACTTGACTATTATTGGTAGTCGATTGGCATTGGGACGTATATACACATTATTACGACGGATGGTGTCCGCTGCCAATGGTTGAGTGATGGGCACCAAGGTGGTGAAAATACGCGGCGGCCGCTGCGGCCGAATAACTCTGCGTCTGGTAATGGTGTGAGGCGGAAAAGGCGAGCGGGTGGAAGAACGGCGGCCCGCCAGTGGCCGATGGCCCGGGAGGCCCAGGAGGCGGCACTGTCGGACTGTTCACGTCCAGTCCGGGATTCTGTTTCTTCCACTTGGTCCGCCTGTTCTGGAACCATATCTTCACCTGGGTCTCGGTCAGCGACAGCGACAACGCCAGATTCAGCCGTTCGCATACTGACAAGTATCGCGTCGTTTTGAATTTGTTCTCCAACGCCACCAGTTGTTCGTATGTGAACGCCGTTCGGGCTCGGCGTGGTTTACCGCTTCCTCCTCCGTTTTTCGAACTCCCGGCGCCGCCACTACCGCTGATCCCACCGCAGTGTTCTGAAGACTTGGATTTTTTCGCACTGCCTCCGCCACCATCTAGGCCAGTCGACGAACTACCGTCGCCACTGCCTTTGCAATCCCGGTCGTCGCTAATGTCACTGCCACAACCATCACCGCTCACGCTGATGTCTTCGTCGTCCTCGTCTATCATGTAGTTTCGTGAACATTCTTCGCCTGTCAACAAAATAAACGGGTTTAATATTACGGTATATTATTAAAAAAAAAAAACATTTTGTAGAACGGTTATCAAAGACTTAAGGATCCTGTATATATACAGAGAAAAAGCTATCCAGGATAGACAAAGATGAAGTTTTAACGTTGTAATAGACTTTAAATTTGGTGAATTAAAATGAATATTATTTGAAACATGGCCAATAATATGTGTAGGTACTTGGAACAATTTTTGATGTAATTCGAGACCCGCTTTCAATTTTATTCGGCTAATTTTATAATAGTGTATTTTTAAATATAATATTTTCAATTACTTCTATATTTTACATAATTCATTGTCAAAATGCATCGAACCATTTGATATAATTATATAATAAACTATCATATTATACGAATAGATATTATACATACAGAAAGGTATAATTTAGCGAATCGACATATTTCAACAAACTTTGGACCTTCAATACGACCGATTAATTAAATTCTTCTCCGTCCCTATAAACGTCTCTATAAATTTCATTAGCACACATTAGTATTCAACAAAATAATATCTACCTTTCGACGTATCCTTATAATTCGCTTAATAATGTTAAGCGTTATGCGTTATCCTCTATCGCAGGGGCAATAATAATATAATTAAATGTACAATTATTATTGTTGAATTAACATTGCAAATTAAATGCATAATAATATGTTGGACGAGAAATATAAATACTTTCACGTGAAATTAGCGAGAAAAGAGGGGAAAATATTTTATAAAGTTAAACAACTATAATAAATAGAAGAGTATATAACGCAGAAAATTTTTTAAATTTTTTTAAACGTTTTACCGTCAAAAACGTCTTATATTGTTACTATACGGTTTATACTTTATAACACGCAACTATACAAATGTATTATTTGTTCACAAAAGTGTTTTTGTACGAGTTAAACGTTTTCGGAGAGTTAATACCTTTTTTTTTTTTTATTTCTAAATAGTCTTTACGCAGAAAAAGTGCAACGTCGTCAAGGCGTAAAAATTGACGATAAAGTTACCAGTGGATTTATCTAATGATATACCTATATACGAGTATATTTCAACGTGATATAAAAGTTTGTTTAAAATTGATAAGTTTTAATTGTTTTTATATACGTTATAACCTGCAGATAAAGTTTAAATCGAATAATTTAACGTTATTACTACGTTATACGAGTATATAAAGCGTATAAAAATTAATTCAATGATATCCAAACTTTTAAAAACTGGTAGCTTAAATTTAAACTTTTTTTCCTCTTTATCGATCTATTTATTTTTACACAGAAAATCATAAAATATTCCATTAAAAATTTGTAAATCCAAGAACTCGATTTGTCTACACAATCAAATATTATATTCTCGGAAAATAAACGTCGTTATTATAATGTTATTTGTATATTATATATAGTAAAAAACGCAATTTATTTTTTCTTCTTCGAACAATGTACTTAATAAAATAAAACAATCGAATATATTATAATATAATAGCGCAACGCTATTAGCGTATACTCGTAAAGTTTTTAAAAACCTTTTCGATATTAATTTATAGGTATAATTCATAATAATAATTAGTACTATTATTAAAATAATATAATATAAATATAGAATAATTAAATTTTACCAAAACGAATAATAGTTTATCTTACTTATGTGTGATATTATATTATCGAATTTTTTTGAAAATTTGCTAGGAGTCAACTTTTATTGCCTTTGCGAATTAGTCAATTTTCTCGACGCAAAATATAATAAGTACCTATATTAAATAATCGTATGAAGTTAGTAGTGTAGAATTCCAATTTTATGATATTGTAGAACTTCATATTATATATTGTACTCAGTACTCGTGATGTTTAGATTCATTATCGTTAATATTGCTTAGGTATACAATATTATAAGGTATTATCCGTTGAATAATGACGTTATAATATTATATAGTAGTTATCGTAAGTGAACTGTTTTCAACATGGCTGAAAATGTGATTCTGCGCAGATAACCGAGACCTCGGTCGTGTCTGCGTATACAATAATAATAATAATAATATAATAATATGAACGATTATAATATAATCATAATGACACGTCGCGGCGACACGGCCAGAAGAGACGACGGTCGTCAGGGTAACGTCGACGCCTTATCGTCGGGCGTATATTATCATTATTATCATTATTATACACAAACACAATAATATTAAACGGATAAATCTGGTGTTTATAGGTTGTTTTACGGTCCTGTTTCCGTTGAATTATCATTTTCCATGCGGTCCTGACTCGCAATAATAATGATAATAAATAGTAAACACGATGGCGGCGGTTAAGAAGGTGGAGCTCTTGATGGGGTCATAATAATTACATTTATAATTTGTAACTTTGTAAAGATTTATATATATATATATATATATTGTATACACAAGTGGTCGTAAATAATTATCATATTAATATTCATAAAACTCTGCAGATGATATTGTGTTATTATAATAAACAATAAATCTGATAAGACGTATGATTAATACGTCCTATACGTATAATAGGTACCAATTTACAACAATATAATTTAAACTATAGAATTAAATTATTTTTTCGGAGACGACTTAGGTAAATTAAAGAAGATTAAAATGTATTTATATTAGAATATATAAATATAAGAATTAATTAAGATGAATAAGACACGCAATGTATTCTCATTCAGAATCAAAATCTGTACCTTTCGCGTGACTATATTGTATATACGATATCGTATACCAATATTAAATTTAAGAATTATTTTTAACTTAAAAACAATATTATAATATAAAACAAAATAATTAACGAAGATGTCTCGAAATACAAGAACGAAGTTAAGTATCAATAATAAATGTAATATATTAATATTGTTATTTTTTTTTTTTTACATCGCATATAGGCATATAAATATATAGTGACTGAGTGTAGAAGTGTGTACATCACGACAAAAATGTATACATGCGAATTATTTCGTATATAGGTAAGTAAACACAATTATAACCGCTTAAACTATATAAGGGTCCGCCACTGTCGTTTGTAACCATGGTAACGTTATCGTTTGTTTGTACAGTCTCTATTGTTTTTCCGAGGTCTTTGTCGCCTTTCTCCTGCCATCCAACGAAAGTCCGTCCCTCCCAAGTCCGACCGGATTCGCCCCGGAAAATCACTCGCACGCGCCATCGGTTTCTACCGTTACCGCACCAACCAAACCCTCGGGTCCGTAAGCATAAGTCACACGCGGGAATCGACCAAAAACGCCATATTTTCAAAAACACGAGAATTATTTATAATATCATACTTGACTAAATTTGCCCATACATAATATATTATATTATATGATTATAATTTATAAATATATTTAAAACGTTTGGCTATTCTCAAAACGAATATCATATATTATAATATCGAACCGATATAATATAAATTTACATGTTTTTAGTGAATAGAAAAAATATGGATTTAAAATAAATTTAAAAAATGTTCGGTATTTTCTCGTTCGTATTATTTTTATTCCATTTCCTATACTTAATATATTATACAAGCACTATAATATTGTAACTATATATGTATTTTGAGTAACTTTTGATTTTTTAATTATAATTGTTTAAATTTATTATACGGATCTAAATAATGATAGGTGCAAATTTTTTTAATTTTTATTATTTCTTTCACTTATGTAGTTTTATCTGCTAGATAATAATAATTATTATTATAATCATATACTTACGAGTATTTAAAAAAATTCAAGCACGTAATTAATATAATTATTAAGGGACCGTCCAATTTACCGTCATTACGCTATAATAACACGAAAGAAATTACAAATTTATATAAATCTATTATTTTTTTAAACGTTTATTTTATTTTACATAATATTATTATGTAATATAATTATTATTCGAATGAGCGAATTATCGATGAACGAATTTATCGAAAATAAGAGCGTTCAACCTCTGAGAAATCAGAATTTTAAATTATAAGTACATACATATAAATAAAATAATAATTTTATTAAATTATTCGAATATAATATATTATATAATATATTTAGTCAATATTTATTCAGTCGTTCTTTACATTACTGCAGTTGACTTGTATGCGACCATTTTATTATTTATTTATTTTTCTAACAAAAAAAAAAAAAAAACACCAAGTCTTCTCTTCTGCCAGTCGTCACTGATAAGAAGAAATGAAGAAAATTGTTTTTTTTTTATATATATATATATATATAATTCACTTTACATCGTTTTCGAGCAGTTTCGCCGTTGTAACTGTTACATAATTTATAACACGCGTATATATTTAATAATGTAAATTAAGTTGACGACTACTCTACATAATCGGCGCAAAGTTATCGGGTGTTAACGTCACGGTGGCGTATTATATACATATATTATAATATATACATAATTCGTTTGCCGAATACGATTTCGGAGAGAAGACATCCGCCACGTATAGTCGTTTCGCGTCTCGGCAAAGTTGAAAATAAAAATATACGCATATCATACGAATTTAAATCGGAATGTCGTGATTTACCGATTGCACAGACTGTATTCGTTCTTTTCAGACAATACTACACAACGTATAACACCATATATCATTATTCATTTATTTTAGTTTATTCACTGTTTAAATATTATAATTCCCAACTATTTGCAAATTTTTGATTTTTAATTCTCACATTTTTCTGTTATAAATTATATCTTCTTATCGTATTGTATACTGAACACGTCATATATTATATCATAATAGTGACACTTCACCTAAGGTTTTTTTTCTTTTTTAAACATTTCTTAAAAATATATACATACAAAATAAGAATAACGCGTGTTATATTATGATATAATTGAATGCGTTCACCCGATGAGCTCGTATATTATAAAAATCGAAATTCGAACATCGCGGACTCCATTTTGCTTATTTCGTCATATCCCTTTTTCCCATTTTCCCTCTGTATTGTTTACTTTTCCGGGAAACTTACAATATATAGTATATAGACCCTCCGTTGTCGTCACTTTTCACCAGTCGAATACTGTCGCGTGATACCACAATCGTTACAACTTCAAATGCATATAATATAAACACCATCCCTATACACCAGGTTTATACGAGTACATCACGAGTTCCTTTTTATATTGATTCTGTCGTCCAACGTAATAATGTTCAATTATCGTATTATTACGCGATTGCGTCGGCACGTGGAAAATAATTTGTAAGCAATTTTTCGGTATATTATGGCTAATAATATTATAATAACATAGCCTTAAACTACGAGCAGACCATAAATTATGTACACGCATTTATTTGAAAAACGTCTATTTTAATATATTATTATGGGAAAATAAAAGGGTATAATATAATTATAATCGTATAAACACGGTTAGGTATATATAGGTATATACCGTATTCGGTAAACTGCGTGGTATTTAACGCGTATACTTGCGATTATAATTTTAACACGCCTGTATATATAACCATCGCGCGAAACGTTGAACACTTGATACCACTGTATAGCACAGATATACCAAAATAACCGTACCTATTACAAAATATTTATTACCGCGCGTTATGATTTGTAATAACTTGTATTATTATTATTATATATACATTGACGTGGGGCCAATTTTACGTCCGGACGTCCGTCGACGACAAATTTATTAAATTTTACTGCAACACCAACGGGCCGAGCAGACGATAATTATTATTATTTTTTTTTTTTCCCCCGAGTCGAAAAAAGGTGAAATTATGTACTTATATTTTTATAATATTATTATAAAAAGAATAAGAAAAAATAAATCGCAGACGCCGTGTAATCATTTTTTTTTTTTTTTTTTTTTTTTATCCGCTAGTGAGCTAACGGCGAACACAAAGGAAAATATTATAAAATCGTATAATTTAATATATTATGCAGTATATATCAACAACGCGAGAAGTGTTTATTATATACGCGATCGGATCGTTTTAAACGATTTATTATTATTTTTTTTTTTAGTTTTTTTACGAAATCGTTTTAGAAAGCGACTATTGTCGACTATATAATGCCGACAGTCCGACGCTTAAACGTGCTGAATTATCGATATAAATTATTTCGTAAATATTTAAAATACCATCTTAAACTGTAATATTATAGTATAATTATATAGACGTATAATGATTAAAATGTTAAGTCGATATTTTAAATAACGTTTAAAGTATAATTGGATTTTTCATACATATACGGCTGTATTTAAAATTTTTAATACCCATAATAATTACTCGTATATAAGGTTTTTTTTATCAATAAAAAATTATTGATATGCATAAATAAATTTTAAAAAATAAATTTATATATTTTGTAATATTTTTAACTTAAAATTTCATAAAAAAATTGTATTCGAGATTCGAGAATACCATATAATATATATCATAATATTGTGATCCCAATAATATTTTAATAGCCGAGGGGAATATAACGAGCGAACTGTATATATTATTATAATATTATTTTACAAATGGGAAAATCGCGCATGTAACACGCGCAGTCCAGAGATCAGTCGGAGCTTAACTTTAATTGTGCTTTGATAACACAACGAAGCTTATATTAATATTATTATCCATTATCACGATTGAGCTGCCGGCAGTTGGGAAAACAACGGATACGATAATTAATTTCATGGCCAGTAATTTTGATTGTATATTATTACATATAATATTATTATATACACGCGCACGCATGCATTCACACCCATCCATTCCCCGTATAGATTTCCAGTAAATTTTATAATGCACATTGCACATGCGCTTATTATACGCGTGGTATTATGCCCAGATCGTTGCACTTGTTATATTATTTGCATAACTGCACACGTGTCTGAATCATAGCCACGGTATAGTTCTTCTGATTATATCGTATAATATCTGATATAATAAAAATATTATATACGTATAAAAAAAAAAATCGATTTTTATGTTATTATATATAGAACGAGCAAAATTTGATAAGCGTGTACTATTATCATTATTAATTATTACCTATATCTAATTACGTCATTTATATTCCAGTTTAATTAATATATTAACCGTCAATTATTATAATATTTGTACCTGAAAACATAAATAATTTGCATATAATATTCTGCATTTTTGTACGTAAATATATAAATTTAATCGTTAATTACAATTATAACAGTATTTTTTTTATTTTATTTTACGATATTATTTATTTTATAAACAATACAGCTATATAGTGTTATCGTAAATCGTCAATATCCAATGAAAAAATCAAATGAAAAAATTGAAATTAAATTGAAATTCATGACTATAATATACACTCGTATGTAGTCGAACTGTATTGATATAGGTGCTTCTCTCTTAATAATATACATCGAATACATAATTAAATTAAATAAAAAAGGAAAAAGAATCGCAATCAATAATCGTAAAATATAGTGCATATATTCGATTAATAAAAATGGTAGATATTATTTTTATTCTTAAACTAAATTAA
This sequence comes from Tetraneura akinire, assembly GCA_021307375.1. Lineage (NCBI taxonomy): Eukaryota > Metazoa > Arthropoda > Insecta > Hemiptera > Aphididae > Tetraneura > Tetraneura akinire. The sequence continues at coordinate 1,821,632 of JAIUCT010000020.1, read as the reverse complement.
ATTTAATGAAATTAAAAAAATATAAGATTATTATAATATTGTAGCGTAATTTCTTTTTAAATATTTAAAATTTTAAGCTATACTCGTTATTCGTTCAACCTCGATGTCTTGTTTCGCTCTAACTTTGTACAGTGTGTACTTTAAACGCGCATTTTAACATATACATTAAAATACTCCTTATATTTATATAAATTTGTAGGAACGCGTATCGAACACACATATGACATACCTATATTTATATAATAATAATAATGATAATAATAATAATGATAATAATAATAATAATAATAATAATAATAATAATAATAATAATAATAATAAATTGTCGTGGATGTAGGTATGTATATATTATATATAATTATAGGTACGTTATTATATACTATACGTTTTATTATTTATAGTCGGCGAGTAATTTTATTTTCGTTGACCAAGGTGAAGATATGATAATAATATATATACAGTATTTTTTTTCCATCATCCGACGTTCCTGTTCTAGAATCTAGACGATAATATAACCATAGGTGATGCCAAGTTTGCCATCCAACGTCGTCGTCAATTTCGTAAACATTTATTTTAAATTATATAATAATACGTATAGGTACGTTTTAGTTGGCAAAATGTTATTATTTTGCCCATTATTGTACGGGGCAAAATATTTTATTCACCTGACAATTCGAGTCCTTCGAATACGTTTATATTATTATTTATTATTATTATATTTTGAACTCTATATATACTTAAATACTCGTATGTACGTACACTCGTAAATATGATAATATAATTTATTATATTTTTCTATCTCTCGCTATGTTCTTTCTCATTTTTTGTCATACCGCATCTCTGTCTGTTTTTTTCTTTTCTATATACACTTCACTTTGTGCGACAATGCGTGTACCGACAATTATTATTGTGGTGTGACTTAACACTATACTGTAACACAGATGTCAGATGTTATCAAAAATCGGTTTTTTCATCTTATTCGTTTTATCGCGGTACATTATTGACAAACATGCGTATATATACTTAAATATACAATACGATTTTATTCATTTATTCAATGAAATTTTATATCGTTTTATATAAAAAACATTTCGAAATATTTACAAAACAATATTATAAAATTTTTTTTTAATTTTATACGTTTATTGTATATTTTTGATATCGTTTTATTAATTATTCGATCGTGTTTATAATTGGCTATACCAAACACCTATTTGAAAATTATTCGTATATGCGTTCCGAAGAGACGATATTATATTATAAGTTTATTTCTTCATTCGTATACATATAAAATATAATATACGTATATGTGTCGTTTGTTTCTTAAAAACGTTAAAATAGACATTCGGTTGGCATTAATTTACGTCCAAAACGATGTCATTCTAACTCACGAATATCCATTATTATTATTATACGTCTTGACGTGTTCATTAAAAAACGGTGTTGAACAAACACAAGAACGGTTATTATAATATAATAAGCTTGAAGGCTATATAGGCGGACTCATTCATCGGATTTTTTTACAAGGGCTATACTTTGTTAAATGTACTTTTGTAACTTTGTTAATTATATTTCGCCTTCTCGTTTATGTATTTTTATATTCTCCTATTATCGGTCCTATAGGAACGTATATACATTTTATATTTTGCTTATTTCTTATATAGTGTTAAACGAAAAAAATCGCCTATCGATCGCACAAAAAAAAAAAAAAAAAAAAAAAATCTATATAAATATAATACACTCATAGTGAAATTAATGTGCAAATATTAGGTTTTTTTTTTCATATAATTTTCCGATGAATTAAATATAAACTATACGACGTAAAAATTTATAGCTTGCATGTGGTAGGTAATACATGATCTATATAATAATATAATATTATATAAGTATAGGTTAGGGACGAATTCTTTCGGAAAATCGTTAGTCAATTCGAATTGACATTATTTATATATATACATATTGCTGATATCTCGTTTTGTGTTTATATATGTATAGCATATATACAGCGAAGTTAAATCGACAAAATAAAAAACTCCAGAGTCGAACGCCTACTACACACACACATGTATGCATTTATGCGTATTATACGATATCGTACTTTATTATACAGTGTGCTCGGAAAAACTCGTTGTAGCATTATATATAATACATATAATATACAGAAATCGTTTAAACGCAATCTGACCAACAATCGAAAAACGGTCTCCGAAACGAAACGTTTAACTATAGGAGAGGGCAACCTTTTATACTATTATTATGCTATTATTTTATCGTCGTCCGTATACACGTTTTATATTATATATATATGTGTGTGTGTGTATATACTTTCGGTAGATCGGATAAAAACGCTCGAGGCGTCGCATTAAGTTCTACGGACCGGAACACATTTCGGACAGAGGTCGTTTTTCAATGATAAATGCGAAGAGGATTCCGACGAATGTCTATCGTGATATAATATTATATACTTTACCGTTTTAAAACCGAGTGCATGGACGTTATAATATACTTATAGCAGTGATATTATAAAACGTTCACGGAGAGTTCGTATATATTTATGTATTACGCGATAATTATATTCCTGTTTCGCCCGCGATAATAACGAAAAAATCAATTTTATCATTGATGATTCGATTGAATGACATATTTTAAAACAGTTATTTTAGAATTTCGTATTTCACATTTTTATACATGCCTAAATTTAATAATATTTTTTTCGTGAAGGACTTTTTTCCTCGACATATTATTATTATTATTATTATTATTATTATAATTATTATTATTATTATTATTATTATTATTATTATTATTATTATTATTATTATTTCCCATTCGGCATTTGTCATAATATACACTACATATGTATGTGTTCGCACACGCTGTAACACTTATACTTTAATACGTGTTTCGTATTATATTAAATTATATACGAACATATTCGTTTTACTCGTATATATAATGTACATATATACTTTAATTTAATGTAAACTCAAACGAGACGCATATTATATAATATACGGACGCATAATTAACTCAGATGTTGACGTAAACGTGTCATCGGAGATCTTATAAACTTCGTCTTAAACTATGTATAATTTGCGAGGACAGCGAGCTAGTCACACGGACAGATTACTAACCGACAAAAAAATGTAAAGTTTTGAATATACAAATGTTATATTGGATAATTTAAAGAAAAAAAACAAGAATAAATTAAATCATATTTAAAAAGAAGCTACATATAACATCGTGAAGATTAAGAAAATCAGAGCACTATTTCAGGTAGAAAAAGTGTTCACAGACATAAAAAAAAAAGAGACCAATACTAACCAATAAATTTTTCACTTCGCCCAAAATCTAAAATAATATATACATTTGAAAAAACAATAAATTTCAAGTTTATCTAAATTATTAATATATAATATATAAATTAATTTTATCAATAAATGTTTACAATTTAAGAGCAATTTTTACATAAGTAATGATAATAATAATTTTATTAGCTGAAATGTCTATCACGATTTTTCATTAATGACAAAAATATTAACCTCGTGAGACATTTTATTGATTTAATAGTCTATGGCCGACAGGCAAAAACCATCATATAACGTAAAACTTTATATTTTTTATTTAACAAACAGAAAGTTTATATTGTCTACTATATGTATAGGTATAGTGTGCGGTACCATATGCGATAGGAAAATCTACAAAAAAAAAAAAAAATGACAAAAATACGGCATTTTTCACGAAAACTGAAATCTTGACGAAATTTGATGAACGAATCGTTTTCACGAATTTATAATGATTTATCATTGCATTCAAATTTTAATCAAAATTTAACACTGCTATCTCCTTTATACCCGTATCCCTTCCAGTCTTCCACACCAGTATCCTTTCCCTTGCTTTTTATATAGGTATATATTATATTATAGTAAGACGCAATATATTTCGTATATAGTAGAAAATTCCGAGGCCTGTCTGCAAACGAAAAAAGTATGGGATTTTGATTCGTCTATATACATGTATATAAATCATCCCTAAAGCATATACGAGTATTTTAGTTACGTATATATATTATAAACGATAAATACTCGCGGTGTTTTTTCAATGGGCGCCGGGGATGGCAAAATTATATAAACAGGCGTTTAAAATCCGTCTATAAAATGGCAAGGATTTTAAACCACTGTTATAAAAACAGTAAAGTACTTAAGGGAATTTAAATGGAAAATTAAAAACGCATTATCGCGATAATTGTATAATAAATCTATTTTAAAACTGAAAAATCATTGAAGCCGTATTCTTTAATAAAGACAATAACAGGAATATACTATATATATATATATATATAATAATATTATGTTTACTTATTTTTTCACTCGCACGTTTTTCTTAAAAAAAAAAAAAAATAATAATAATACCTAATAAAATATTTAATTGGCGTATGAGTACGTATATACTTTACAACGATGATAATTCACAACATAATGATACGAGTTCCATATTTTTAATTTGAGATCGATTATTATATAATAAATATTATAATGATTATATTGTGATTTGAATTAAATTTACATCTATAGGTATTTATTAATAATTATTATATTCGTATAAAAATATTTATATTATATGCATCGTACTTGACTTTTTTGCTCTGGTGCGTTCATACATTTGGCATTTGGTTATAGGTATACTTTTTTCCATAAAATCGCATATAGGTATATGTATAATGGTTAGGTTCCGGTTAGGCTGTCGAAGTCAGACGGGGGAAAAAAAGTAATTCGGAAAATTACCCTACTTGACCGGATTGCGAAATACAATTATCGTTTTTTCGGTTCAACTATTTCAATTAATTTTACGGGCGAATCAGATTAAAAAGTTTTTTTTTACGCCCGGTACAGATATATAAAGAAATCGCGGATTTTTTTTTTTTTTTTTTTATACCAACCTCCGTTTATTTAAATAGATATTAAATAAGACGCGATGATGAGTATATAATATTTTAGTCAGTCCAAAGCATTTAATTTCTTCGTGAAGATTTAAATTAAAGAAGTTTCGCAGAAGTTTTCCAGCCACTTCATGACATATGTCATTATGTCAAACGTTTATTACAATAAAGTATATATATATTATATACTATTATTACCTACCTATATACGAGTAAAAGATCCGCAATTGACGAATTTTAATACGTTTTTATATGATTTAAATATTATTAATTTTAATATAATATTGCTCAAAATGTTACAATATAGTTAACTCTTAACTGCAATATTATATTATTATATAATAAAACTATAATTTTATAAATATATGTAGTTTCGTATATCCGTCATCACTAATAATACGCATCAAATTTTTATTGAGCTCTTTAAATAAAATTTCAAATAATTTATATATATTTTTTTAAACATTAGCAATGTAGGCGAGTCTACGAATAAAATGAGCAAAATAAGAAATTATATAACATATATTACTATAATATAGTAGGTATAATATATAATAAGATATCTTACAAATTGGTTATAATTTTACAATATTAATATAATTTTAGAAAAATATTTTATATACATTTTTTTTATATTATATATAGATTTTAAAGTTTTATATTATTTGTATATCTATTATACTAAACAAATTTATGTAATGTAACAATATACTATATAGTACCTACCAATTAATTTTTTTATAAAGTTTTCAGTTTTTCACTCAATATAATATAATATAATCAATGTTAATTTAGCAAAAATTCATTAAAATAGCAAATTAATATATTTGTAATTTTCATTATATGTTTCCAGGTTTCTGTTATGATTATTATTAGGTAAAGATAAATTTGAAATATAAAATCAGTAAAAACAAAAAAGAAAAAAAAAATGTAAATTAGGTCTTTCATATATAATATATGCTATATTTTTAACAGGGAACACAGATATGATAGTGCTGTAGTTAGAAATTCATTAAGTATATGTGTATGACAGTATACGGATTTATGAAATGTACATCATATAATAATTGTGTAAAAATAAGTGTTATTTAATAATATATTTAGAGTAATCTTAAAATATCTAGTAAAGAAGTAAGAAATCTAATAAAGGAATCAACCTAAATTGTTTGATGTGTTATAAATATATAAATGTAGTATAATGTATGTATTACAAAAATAATAGCTCGTGTAATTTATGTAAACTTATATATTATATTTCTTATTAAACTTTTTATAGATATCTAAAAAATATTGATAATATTTCAAAACATAAAAATTGAAAACATTCCAAATAAAATATATATACAGTGTGCACTATAACTTCAATTAATTATTTAATTATAATAACATTTATTATGTATATATTATACGCATTATATTGGTACTTTTCTATTGTTATGTAATTCGGTGAATATATTATACATTTTAATACGTGTTAAGGAATCATTTTCAAATACTATTTTATCGACTAAAAGATTTGTGCGTATTTAATATAGGGGTTAAAAACAAAAATTATAAATTATACTATAGTGTGTCTTGTTTATGCGTTTATACAATACCTATATACTCGTAAGATATGTTTTTTTAACTTTCCGCAACATTATTTTCGAGCAGGTAGTTTTCCGCGATGACAGGTGTATTATATATGTGTATAATATAATATTTCGTTTTAAAATATTACACGAGCGTGTATACATATCATATTTCAATATATGTACACACCCCATTTTCGCGGGGGTAAAAAATACAAAATAACGTATCCTTCTATAGAGTATAATATAATAATAATAACATCCGTTTTGGAACTTTTGTACAATTAATTATATAATTATTAGTACAATTTAATGAAATAAATAATTGTAAATAATAATCCAAATATTAATTAGCATATACATTATATTACATATTGTATAGTTTAGAGTTTATTAGAATTCATATAATGATAGGATCAATACATCATAATAATATAATATTTATAGTGTCCTTATTAGCAACACCAAAATTAATTTATTAATTACATTTAAGTACATAAAATTGTACAAGAGTACCTACTTTTTTTTGGGAAATATCATGCGTAATTGTTATTTTATATTATAATATATAATCAATTATCGATTTATATTTTTCAACTTAACCTTTCTAATGTCATTTTTACATTTATAAATATATATATATTATATGACGTATTAAGCAACATAATTTATTTTAATTTATAAATTATTTTTGGTATTTTAATTTTATTATTATTATTTTAAAATTTACTATTGTATAATATTAATCCATAATTATTTTACTACATTATTTTCACCATTTTTAGAGATATTGTTATTTTTATACACGTAGTTTAACAAAAAAATTCACAAAAGATGGAAAAATAATTATATTTTATTAAATCGCTATATACAGCAGAAATTTACCTGAATAATTTATAAAAATGTATATTACACTTATTATTAATTTATTACTATAAGTTTTGGGAATATTTAATTTACTTTTCCTATATAATTATAATAATTATTAATGCGAAAAAAATTGTCAACGTATTTTTATATTTCAAGGATAATATAAAAAATAA
>JAIUCT010000020.1:1798982-1809209 GCA_021307375.1 Tetraneura akinire | reverse complement strand
ATAATAATAATAATAATAATAATAATAATAATAATAATAATAATAATGATAAGAGATGCAGATATTATAATATTACTGTAAAAATGTAAACGTTGATGCAATAAACTGTCTTATCATCTCAACAAACGGAGATAAAACGACGCGTTTACGATTGGTGACAGATGTGGTTATTATGTATCGTAATATAATATAATATTGTAATCGCGTATGATTTGGAAAACGCGTATATTTACGTTTCATAACGCTTAAAGCTCGCGTATAACATTATATTATGTAATTATATCGAATAAAACGTTTTGATTTCCGTATCATTAACGCCGTTCGCTCTGCGTATTGTTATAATAATAATCATAATAATAATAATAATATATATATATTATATAAAGACGGCGATTACGAATATAATGATGATAATAATACGTGAATTTTTTTTTTCTCCTCCGTTATCGTTTTTATAATATATAATATATTATTCCGTATAATTATAATAATATATACGACCCTTCGTTTCATATATATATATGTGTATATTTTTATATACGCGTATTATATGTATATATAACGTGGAAGGAAATTAGATTTATTTTTAAGTCAACACGAGGGACCTGTATTGTTTGATAATGGTCGGCTAGGGGATACTCTTTTATACAACCGCAGTATAAAACACCCTAAAGTGTTGACACAATGCAGGCTTGCACGTCGCGCGTATATAATATAATCATACAGTGTGTATACGTTCGCCGGACCGCGGAAGAACGATATGCGGAATATATATAACATTATAGCGGCGGTTCGGTGAAAACGCGATCCTGTATAATTATTATTATATACAAGTTATACACAATCGTATCGTATACGGTTATATAGACTGTTTTAAAGTCGTATATATACTTATAATATAATAAATATATGATATAACGCCGAACGTTGCGCGTTGTCGAACAAGTGTTCGGATAAATCCTCGGGGAATCGTGATAATATTGCGGGTTACGGGGATGCAGAGAACGAATGAAAAAACACACCCCCCTCGATAAAAGTATATAATATAATATACGTCATATTATACGATATATACGAACAACGAGATGGATTTAACGGCGGACCGTGAAATTAACGTTTGTCCGAGGTCGACAATCGCGCGACTTACGACAATTGAACTCGCTCGATGACGCGTGTATAATATAATGCATTATATTATATTATTATATACCGTTTACCCGTGAACAATACGAGACGATATTATTATCATTATTATTATTATCATTATGTCATTAATATGCCGATTTAACGACCTAGTCGGGAATAAAACTATCGTTTATTCGTTTCGAGTGGAACTGATATTATGACGTATATTATTATGTCGAGTATATATGGACGAAGAAAAAAAAAAACGAAACGTAATTTCACCGTGGGAAATTCGATCATATATTGTATAATATTATGAGTAATATATAATATGTACAATGAACTCGATCCACGGAGATATACAACAGTGGACGATCCATGCGTGATGAAATCTCGGAACGACAAAATATACCTTATACGTATTAAAATGATTTTTAATGTCCCGAAAGAAAAAAATTGTCATTTCTGGAAGGAAAAAATGAAAAAAAAAAATGTTATTTGTTTAGATCAATATGGATACACTCGATCGTCGTTTAAAGTATATTATAATATATTATACAACAATCTTTAATGCGTTACTACACAATCCGCGCGTGCATATAAGATTTCCATTAGAAATTTGTAAATATTATAATAATAAATTTCTATAACGGGACAACAATATGATATTTTAATATTTTATTATAATATTATCGATTGTTATTATTTAGTCTAAATCAAAAACGTTTGTTTATTGTAAAACGATAGATTAGAAAATTTGTAAAAAAAAAAAAACTGTAGATTATCGTATGTATAAAATAATATTTCCTTGTCTTGCGTTCGAGGCATCATAAAATACGACGCCTGGAAGAGTCGACGGGTATCGTATATAATTTCGCGTTTAAAATTTACAAGACTGATAAAAAAAATCTCACCAACAAGCGCGACGACGCGAAGAAACGGAAGAAACGCGAAGAAGACCGCGGGGGCGGACGGTCGTATCTTCTACGGATTCTGCGCATATATATAATGATAATAATAATGGACCAAAAGCAGTTAACGTTGAAAAGGACTATAATATATATATATTATATTTAGGAAAGGGATGCATATATATATATATATATACTTGTATATTTCGCGACGTTCGTTGTATTATTTATCGAAACCAACACGAGAGTTTAATATCTCCCGCGATCTCCTCTCTTCGCCATGCTCCGAAAGGTTTGTGTGTGTATATATAGGTATAATTATTATACGCGAGCATTCTCCCTGCGACGATGACGACTTCTCGACGACAATAATGTGCCGCGCGCGCACTGTATAATATAATATAACCTAACGGGGGGTACCTGTACGTATAATATACTACTATTTATGTATATATACATCGCCGCGGTCCCTCGACGACAATCTCATTCATATTTTAAACGTCCTGTACAACGGCCTTAACGGTTTTCTCGTTATCATCGCGGTTTATACCGCACGCGTAATATATTATATTATACCGCGCCGTTCGTATATATATATATATATTATTATATTATATATATTCTTATACCATTAGTTACCTTGGTATATATGTATATACATACCTGCGTAGAAAAACGTGTGCGTCGTTAACGACGTTGGCGGTATGTATATACAACAATGTGTCGCAAAACGCTCGAGCGCCGAAATAGGAATATGAATAATAAATTTCATCGTCCGCGTATACACGCGAATATTTAAAACTGATATATTTATATTCGTTTAGCGACTCAATGTTACGCTATATAGTATCCTATATTTATACATTATATAAAGATAATATAAATAATAATATACCTGGGTATAATGCATGGTATACTGACTCGCACGATTGTATAACTGCGGTTGTGCGAAGGGACTTTGTATATATTATATTATATATACGCGCGACGTTTGATATTTCACTCATTTTATTTTATTTATTAATATATTGTTATTGTATTGTTGTAACGTGACGCGTATCGCGACGACTCACGTGCGCGTGCAATAAGTCACCGGGGGGGGGGGGGGGTAAAAAAAAAAAATTGTTTACCTATATATATATATAGGTACACTCTTTCTATATTGCAACTTATATGCATGCGCGCGCATATTTATTTATTTATATGTACCTACGTCGTATTTCATTTCTTTCTGCGAATTTATCCGATGCAAATATATACTCGTTTGTTCGACAAATATGAACGGGTATTTATGTACTCGTATAAAAGAGAAATCGAAATTACATAATAAATATAAATACATACGTTTCAAATATCAAAAACGAATTTTCAAAACTTCCATTCAATTATAATATATTATAATAATATTTATACTTATCGTACGCCTACATAAAATATAGGCCCATGTTCAGTTTCTAAATTTACAAGTTTTAATTTACCTCATTTACTGCATAGTTGAATTGAAAGATAGATCAACTTCAGATAGGTAGCCGAACATAGGCTACGCTGTAAGTGAAATTTTTAATATGAAAATTAAATTAATATAATAAATTAATATACGTATATAATTACGAATTAAAAATTTTGTTAAAAAATAAATTAATAATTTATTATATCGTAGTTTATTTATTGTTCTAAAAATATAACGTAAAATTAATTATTTATATTAAAACCGATTGATTCCATGTGTAATTAACCCTTTTAAACTAGTTGGGCGGACAAATCGTTACAATTTAAAAAAAAAATTGTTCTCTATTCTTAATAAACAATATAATATGATCGTATATAAATCTATCTATATAAATTAACTTAAAATCGTTTTCATTAAAATTTTCTGCTGGCATAATAAAGCATATAACACTGTATTAAAATTATAGTAAGTATAAAAATAATAATTTATAATAATTATAATACTATACAAGTAGGTAATAACTATTGGTTTGCGCGTTATAAAACGACATTCACTTTTATAATAGACATATAAACATTATGTTGTTCGTAAAAACAATACTCGCGTAATATAATATAATATAATATAATATAATAGGTGTTATAGGTACATTAAAATGTGTATATTATTATCTATACTTACATAAATAACAAAATATGTTTAACCAAAGTGTGTTTTAGTCGCAGTCGGTTAAAGTTTCGTCTTCCCCAAAGCGCGCACAACCTTTATCGCGGAAAGATAAAAGTAATTCTATATACATTAATATTATATTAAGTATAAGTTATAAATACGCTTTAGAAGTTATATTGTATATATAGAATAGAATATATACATTATAATAATAACTTGAAATTTTCGCAGTATTATTATAATTATGGCCTCGTGCGTTCGGTTTGCGTTTAATGGCTAAATTGTCGGATAATAATACCCCATAAAAATAATATAATATTATTATAATATTATACGATAACGGACGTTTTCCAAAGTTAATTAACGAACAAAATACTATAAATTATCCATAGTATCGTAAAAGAAAAAAAAGAAAAAGAAAAAAAGTAAAAAAAGAAAAAAATGCTACTTGTCAAAATGTCTCGACGTTTTCAACGATATATTACATAATTATATTATAGGTATACATGAGAAGCAATGGCGCCAGAATACTTATATATATATATTATATTTTCTTACCAGTTACCCGTTCCAAACTCGAATATATCCGTTCAACCAAAACGGAAGTTTGTACCGAACTACAGTGCTATTAACCGTGTCAGTTGCTAACGCTTTTCACACGGAACGTTATTTGTCGTTACCGCAAGTAATAAATCTCCGACCCTTATATTATATAGATACCAATGAAAAAAGAAACATTGTACACGCATATATCGTCAGACGTATACAGGGTAACGGAAAACTATAGCGTTATACGATAAAAGATGAGAGACAATTCTAACGCGATTTTACGATCATCCGGTATATTATATGTATAATTTTTAAGCATCTTATTTCGTATAACTTTAAAAATATAATAATAATACAGCATGTCGTATAATATTATTATATAAGTGACAATTATTTAGGAAAAAACGCTGCGAAAACCTCACGGGGTTCAAAAGTGTCTAAACGCGTAAATTAGTTTTTAAGTTGACATTAATAAATCGGTTTGCGTGTACGCGCGTATATTGTGTGATGTGTTCGCAGCCGCCGCCTGTTGTCTGTCAGCGGTGCTTGTGTCGTCGTCCGACTAATTGGAATCAGAACAGCATAATATTATAACGCGTATATTATAATTATTATTATTATTATTATTATTATTATTATTATTATTTTACGAGATGCCAAATATCCGACACCGCATAGCCAACAACGGTTACTTATAGAGAAAAAAATAAAAATGACACACCGAACATAATTTTGACATATTATTAAGTAGGTAATAACCTAACCTTCACGTTGCAGATGGAAATTCAAAGCAACTCAAAAGCATAAACGTCACAAAAACAAATCACAGCATAAAAAGTAAAATAATTTATTCCATTTTTTTTTTTTTTTTTATATTATATAAAATAATATGCGATTATAGATTATAATGATAAAAACACAAAGAAAATACATACATACCATGATTATTATATACTAAAACGCATTGATATCATGATATCATGATTTTGTGGATCAGGTTAATATTATACACATATATTATAAGAATACCAATTTTAACGAGTTTATAACAATAATTAATAAATTTTTGGTTGTCTATCTATAAAATTTATTATCACTATGTAACAACCTCCGAAAACTCCAAATCCACGAGAAAAATGTAGTTGAAAAATACTTTAATGTTATTGTTTTGGTTTTAACCAGGAATGCTTGGCATAATCTATACGGTTACTATATAAAATTTATTTTGTGATCGCCTAGTGCTATTGCGTAACGTATAATAATTTATTACTAATATTAGTACCTATGTAATATACTATGCAACATAAATTTATTTTTGTCGTTATTATTTTTACAAGTTCTATAATCATTTTTCTTATTAGTAAGAATTTGTTAAAACTTGAAAAATTGAACTAACCACAAATTAAAATTACAGTAATAATGACATAATAATTTAGACATAATTATATAATATAATTTTATTAACGTTGAAACTATAACACCAGATTTAATATTACAGCGATATACGTTAACGTTATAGCTATTTTAGTACCTATCAACTTTGAAGATTACCTAAGGACTATTTCAGTTTATACGGCATATTTTTTCTTTAATGTTTTACTTTGGCAAGTGACCAATCACAGATGATTGACACATAATTTGAGATAATTTAAGCAAATTGGTACTGTCAGAATGAAAGGCCACTACAATAATGAATTTTAACATTTAATATTATATAAATTATAAATAAACAGACTTCAACTATTTGGATGTATACTAAATAATAATGTTTAAACGAATAAATAAATTATAAAATGAAATTGTTTTTTTTATTTTAACGCGTATATTATAATTAAATAACATGTTTGACAATAAAATAAGCAATTTACTTAAAAATGGACACCGCAAATGTGTACAATTTCTTTTATATCTCTGGTAATAATAATAATAATAATAATAATAATAATAATACGTATGTTAATTCCACGGTTATAGATAAACAGTTATTGGGTTACAGCTTATATTATTATATATAACCGTGATTATTTCACAATTAAGAAAAAATTATATTACGAGGTAATAGGTATAGAATAGGTATAAAGCACAGAAATTCGATTTCTCGTCAAATATAAAATAAATTATAATTTTAAGACTATTCATAATAATTATCGTGGATGTATAAATGCATTTTTAAAACCAAAATACTATACGAACTTGCAGCAAATTAAATTTTTTTTTCTGTAAATCTATTTAAGATGGAATTTAATATAATATTAAAATACTAGTATTATTGCTTATTATAAGATGTGCATTATTATATTATGTTATTCATAAAGTGCAATATAAAATTAGTTTTGTCAAACAAATGCATTATGTTATTTGTTTGTTTGAAGAAATTACGCAATGTGTGTTTAAAATAATAATGAGTTGTAAAATAGTTTTGTAAATAATATAAGAACGATGATAGACGCTGCTGCTGCGTAATAACGAAAAATAACCAGAAGGCACGCTATTGTAATTTATAATATTTGCATAGTGACTTTAACGGGTCGAAGGGTATTTAATTATAAATATTGTCGGTGCGGAATTAAAGTCCATTTTCATTAGTCCCCGTACTTTTTAATGTGCCACTTCACTTGACATCGACAAAACCGAAACTTAATTAAATAATAAAATAATAATAATAATATTAAAAACATAAACGGGAATTGAATATTATTAATTATTATACCGATATGACGTTTTACACGATAGTATAATATATCATGTAGGTTTATACGTATAACGCGTAATACAATTAATTTAATAAATTAACCGAGGATTGCGGTTTTTTTTTTCAATTTCGTATTATATTTTCGTCTGCACATATTATCATGATATTGTACAAACCGCAAACCGCAAACATAACGTAATGCGTTTTTAATACTCGTTTTTGATTCCCGCGTTCATTACAAAAAAAAAAAAAAAAAAAAAAAAAATATTTTTTTTTTTTTTTTTGAAAAAAAAAAAAAAAAAAAAAAAAAAATGATGATTTTTTTCTTTTGCGAACGTTACAAAATAGTATAATACAATATTATAACGTTATTATTTACGTCAGTCGACGGTCAATCGTCGGCTTTTATATTTAATATTTACGTACTAATAGTAATCGTAATAATAACGTAATATTATAAATTGGTCCGTTTTATTTCCCCGAAGGGACTTTCGATGCGCGTTTTATTTTGTATTTTATATTATTTTTACTATACATAATAATATACTCGCGCGATATTATTTATGATACGCGTTTCGGAAAATGATCATTTTTCACAAACTCGCGGACATTGCGATGCACGTAACGCGCGTTATAAATATATTATTATATTATTATGCGATACAACGGAGGCGGAATAATAAATAAAATAAAATGTATAATAATACACGCGGATGGTAGCCGCGTTCCGTCGGGCAATAAATACGCGTTCATGAAAAATATATTACACGCGTACTTACATCGGCGCGTAAACGTGATTACGGTGAGAATCGCACTTGTTTTAAAAACTAATGTCCCCCGGGGTGTGATAAAACCGAGCCGAAAGGGCCCGAACCACGCGCACCGCAGGAGGGAAAACGCAAAACCCCCGAGCCTGCGTATTATATCATTTTATATAGGTATAGGCTGCACTGTATTATGCATGCGGGGATGTAGTCAGGGGTGTTATCAGGTTACAACCCCCCCGTGAGCTACTAACGTTCCTTAGAAAAATGACGAACTCGATTACTATATTATATTATATATTATGTTATCATACGTATATAAAAGTTATATTATAGTGTATTATTAATACATATTTGTGTAATATAATATATCACAGAAATATCACGCAAAATATAGTTTACGATTATAATATGTATATCCGTGTGCGTGCATATAAAGTTTGTAATATTTATAAAAAGTGATGTAGACGACTATATACGATTTAATACCTCTATTTTATATAAAAAAAAAACCAAAAAAAAAAAAAAATCCGTGCTATACGGCGATATAAAATTTTATGTTCATGCCATAATCCAATATTCCAACCTAACCTTTATTATGTCGTATATAAAGAAAACCGCCACTCTTTATTCTAATTTATAGGTACGAAACGGACGGATATATAACACGTTTAAATGTGTAAGGTGTAACTATAATATAATACCTATTATATACCTAATATAATAATTTATGAGTACAAAAATCAATATTATAGTTATAAAACATAAATACATAATATAATAATATTTCCTACGAAAAGAAAAAGGAGACTGGAGACGATGGAGAAGTGGATGTGGAGGAGAATGATAAGTACAACTTGGACTGAAAGAAGAACTAATGAAAGTGTTTTGGAAGAAGTAGATTAAAAAAGAAATCTTTTAAAAACAATTAAGAAGAGAAAAATAAAATGAATAGGTCACATCATCCGACACAACACATTTCTAAATGTCATTTTTGAAGGAAGAATCATGGGAAAAAGAAGCAGAGGAAAACCAAGAACCTGCTTCTTCAAAGACATGTTGAAAGACTACAATTGTAATTCCTACATAGACATGAAGAGAGCCGCAAATGACCGAAGAGGTTGGCGAAAACGACAAGCCTAACCTTTAGATGTTGTTATATGAATATTTCCTATATTCAATTTTATAGAATAATATCAATTAAAAACAATAATTAACTTCTAATTATTATTTCAATTAAAAGTACAGTATAATTTTTTATTTTTTTTATTTTTGAAGACGTTTTATTATTTTTATGATAGTAATATTATGACTTATGGTCTATAATCTGTGATATAAAAAATAAAATAAAATCCAAATAATATTATATTATTATCCCGTGTTCGTGAGAATGTTCGTATATAATATATATCGTATCGTGTTTGCGTGACATCCTTTAATGTTTCGTCGAAACACTGATAACGGACGGATCGTCAGTTTGATCGTTAAAATGTTACAAGTTCGCCAATTTGTTACACACGAAAACTGTTTGCAAACATAATACGTTCGCCTTATCGTTATACGATAGTGTGGACGTAGCTTTATACGTTATATACGTATAGGTAATTTACGCCAAACTTTGAAAGTTGAAATGTAAGTACGCACAGTGGCGGATGTAGGATTTTTTTTGGAAAGGAGAAAGTTTTTCAAATTAATTTTAAATTACTAGGCACATAAAACAATATATAGGTACCTATTTTCTAAATATTAAAATATTTTTAAATTAAAAAAAAAATGTGACATTCCAACGACACGACGTAAATAAAAACGAAACTAGACAAGTAGACAAGTATAACACAAAATATACGACAAAAATCCCTTGATCCCCCTAATAGTCGCCACATATAATTAAATCCTGACGTCCTGAAAATATTATAAAGATTAAGACGATTAAGAGAACTACAGTGTTTATATATTTTTTTATTTTAATTTTGGCACGTTTATTATATAACTTAGACGTATAGGTATGCTTTTATAATATTTATTATTATTATTATTATTATTATTATTATTATTATTATTATTATT
>JAIUCT010000020.1:1656907-1798202 GCA_021307375.1 Tetraneura akinire | reverse complement strand
ATAATAATAATAATAATAATAATAATAATAATAATAATAATAATAATGATAATGATAATATAGTCGACGGCGGCGGCGAAAGATTTTGCAACGAATAAATAGTTTATGTTTGCGGACGATACGAGAAAACGAAAAGCTGTGTATTATACGACGAATCAGTGCCTGGAAATGTTTTACGGTAGGGGCAGATAAAGTGATAAAAAATGCAAAAGTCCCCGCGGGTTCGACCGCGGCATCCACAAGCTCCTAAGTCTATATTTTTACATCTCTTCCCGCAGCATCCCAACACGGCGTATACGCGGCTGTTCCGTCATTTTTTGGCACGGCGATAAACTATACGCCCGCGTTGTTTATCTAACGGTTGTCGACTTGCGGTTTTCGGTCCGCGCGATTTATACATTATAATAATTATGTACGAAAATGTTGCGCTCCGGTTCGTATAATATAATTAATATCATACCGTCACGTGATGTTTATATATTTTTTTTTCATTTTTTTTTTTTACCACCAACGTCTACTTCGATTTATCGCGTTTCACATATACATTATTATATCTGAATAGTAAAATTCCAAAATTTGCGACAAGTACAAGACACGAGGACGCATAAGTTTCATAAAATATTAACTGATTAGTTTAATTAATAAATTCGTCGAAATTAAATAATTTAATAATTAAAAAAAAAAAAATTTAGGTAACAATATAATATATCATAATAGTCAAAAAACAGATAAACGTTTTCAATAAAACAGGAATAAAATGAGAAACATTTGTAATCGAGCATCGCACAAGGTGATTGAAAATTAAAAATTAAAAAATATATATACGAGTAAAGAAAATCCCGATGAAATACTTAATTTTATATTATAAAACATTAATATGACCTATTATAAACTATTTTATACATTTTTGAAATTTCCTTCTTGTTTCCTTATTTCATCTTATATTGACATTCTAAATATAATATTATATACCATTTTACATTTCATTAGCAACGTTTTATAAAATCGTCTGCAGATTATTATTTATAAAACAAACAACAATAATTAGTAATACGAAGGATAAAAATACTCTTTATAAAAATAAAATATAAATTTTCTGTTAAGTATAAAATAATAAATTATAATACAAATTGGTAAAGTGTACAACGGTCAAAAAAAAAAAAAAAAAAATGTCTGAAAAATGTCCAAAAAAATAACATAATTAATATTTATATACTCGTATTTAACAAAAAAAGTACTCTCTGCGTTTTATTAACGCTACAAATCTACAATATCATACACGTCTACAACTGTAGTAAATCATAAAGAGTATGAGAAAGAGGATTTTTTTTTTTAACTTATTATTTCACGAAAATTTGAAAATAAAATATATTCGTAATTTTCACCGACGATCGTGGTGATACCACTATGAACGAACTACCATTATGAACATAATAATAATTTCATATTATACCGTGTTATAAAATTATAATGGGTCGTTTTAACGAATAACCACCGGCGTTATGCCTATTTTGCAATTTGGTTGAATTAATAACAACCGAATTACACGTAAATGTCAGTATAAATTAATATATCATAGAGGATACTGTTTAAAAACATATTAAAATGCGCACATAATATAGTAATGTATAATCGTGACGGACGATCAGAACGATTTATATGTATATAAAAAAAAGAAGTAAAATAAAATAAAAATCGTATAAATTGCCAAAAAATATACGCCGCACATTATTAGTATATTAAAATATATACCTAATATTTTGAAAAACAAACGTACAATTATTACGTCTCAGAACAGTTATAAATTATAATAATTATATATAATATAGCGACATAAACGGAAAGGGACTTATACCATTCACGCTGCAATAAGACGAGGACGAGGACTCGTTTTGTCGTGCGAGAATATTTATGGGTCGATCGTAAATATCCCGTCGGCGGGACGGAGGGATAAATTCGGACACGATATAATATTTTAAATAATAATATACGGGAATCTCCTCCGTCGCGCAATAAACGCGCTGGCTGAATAAACACAGTTACCGATTGAAATGTGGCGTCCATTTGTTCGTCAACGTGTCGTGTTCGCGCGGTGTGTATTATATATTAATTTTTTATTATTATTATATTATTCATTTTTTATCTTTATTTTCGTTTTATTATTTTGGACCGTCGAAGGGCTCTATTTATACACATTAACGTGGCCCACGTGTTGTTCGTATCGCGTTTCATTAGCGTTTAACTAGCGACGAGTGATTAGTTTTTCCGGGCCACCCGTGGCAACTTTTCAAAATGTATAATATTATAATATAGTCGCAACATTTATCCGGGGACAGCCGAGGAACATAATAATAATAATAATAATAATAATAATAATAATATAACAGCCAATTATTTTATGCGGACGTTGCCGAGCGAACGGGAGTAATTATATAATAATAATAATACGAGGTATAATACACCCGATGGTCCTAATTTTGTACGACCCAGACTCCAGGTTTGTACCGATTTAAAGGGATTTTAATGTAACCATTTTCCATTTCCGTTCGACTCGAGCTTTGCAATAAACGTTTCTTATTATACTTTCAGCCAGTGGCGTATATTGGTCACAAATTCTGGTGGTGCAGATTATATTTTTTTACTATCAGCAGGTACTCTGCGTGGAAGTGATGATAAGATAATCAAAACAGTATTGTCTTGGAAACCAACGGGCAAGAGAACACGAGGACGCCCGAGGAAAAGATGGATGGATGTGGTTGAGGAAGATCTAAAAAGAATAGGAATAGATGATTGGAGAAATATAATTCATGATCGACAGAAGTGGCGTGAAGTTGTGATGGCGACAAAAACTCTTGTAGAGTAGATAAAGCCAGAAGAAGAAGAAGAAAAAGCAGATCAGCAGGTACTCTAATTTCCTTGATAAAACTAATCACAGATATGATTATAGATTCATAGATACAACATTTTTCTAGGAATATTTTAATTTTATTATGAATTATCATGTCTCCCTGATATAACTCATAACTCTCTGATTATAGGAATCCTCACGTTGTTTTAGATGTTTCCTCAAATTTCACAAAATTATTGTTCCGATACGCCAAAGGTAACAGAAACGAAAAAATCGCCAGTCTTAATTTCTTCAATTTAGGTAATGAATTTAATAATACTAAACTTCATACGGGTTTAGGCCATATGAATTATAATTAATGAGATTTACAACACTGTACTCATTCGCTCCAAACGATTTTCCACTTCAACGTTAATTTATACTCGTTTATTTCGCCGACGGGATTGTTGATTTTGACGATTTAATTCGCAAACATCGGACGAACGATATGAACGACGTTTCAATCTAATATATAATATAATATATGAATATTATAATGGTGTATTACACGAAAAATAATATATGAGGAAATTATTTAAGAATATATTACATACCTATTATATAATTTTATACGTTTATTTGTCGTAGAAAAAAAATTGAACGATTTCAATATAAACATATTTCATATATACGCGTGCATAAATAATAAAAGACGATGACGATTTATTATGATATACGATAAATAAAGAAACAAAAAGGTAACGTTTTCAGTAATAATAACGCGATATTAAACATATAGTAAATTAAAACCAACCAATAGAAAATAAACTCATCAAATTATTAGTATTAAACGCGAGTTTACAAAATAATATTTAATATATAGATTAAATAAAAAAAAAAATCAAATTATTATCAATATATTATAATCTACTGCAACGCGAGTACGATAATTTTAACTTTAATATTATAATAATTATTTAATTATTTACAATTACAACTTATTTTCGTTTTAAATATGATAAATTTATAATAATAATAAGACTTTATACGCGACATAATTCGACTTAGAAGTTCAACATTCAACACGTGAAAAATAACGTATTTATTATTCGTTGTGTTAATTTCTGACACCTCGTCAACATGTATACAACTATATAACTAAACCTATATACGATGACTTACATTTCATACGAACCGTCACGCACCGTCAAACATTTTACGATACATATTTTTCGGCCCATGACGAGTTCAAAAAGTTAAACATGCAATTTATTTTGAAATTGTATACGACAATGTATATAATAATATTAAAACATATATTTAACGAAATACTACACTCCAAATAATACGATATCACTTTTCATTTTTCATTTTTACGTATACGGTATACCCACTTTTGTTATGGGACTATATAATTAGTATATATTATATAGAGTGACTGCAGTCATATAGTTTCTAAATTTAATATTATATAAATATTTTTCATTTTTCTGTACTTTGAAACGCAATAATACATTTTTTTTAAAGTTTTAAATCATTCGAAGAAAATAAATTTTATATTTTCCCGAATGATTGATAAATTAATTAATAGACAGCACATGTCTGTGTACTTATATAGTTATATATAGTTTTTCACTTTTGAGCGTACATAACAAACAAAATAAACCAGTATGCTCGTGATTTATTCTAATATAGTATAGTTATTAAAAATACAAATTACAACGTATATAGATAGCTAATTAAGTATGTTCCGTTTGAAATATAAAATATAAGAAAGGGAAGGAATACTGGTGTGGAAGGGATACGGGTGTAAAGAGGATAGTGTTGAATTTTGATTAATAATATTAATTAAGCGATTTTGAGCGAAGTTCATTAGATAATGTATTATGTACCAATTAAAATTTTTACATTTATCAGTCTCTACATTCAATAGCATTCTAAATATCCAAATCTGACAGTACTTCGTTTAGATTTTAGAATCGTTTCCTGAATGTAATGATTTATCATTGCATTCAAATATTAATAAAAATTCAACACTATCCTATTTATACCTGTATCTCTTCCACATCAGTATCCTTTCCCTTGCTTCCCTTTCTTTAAACAGCAATATAAAAAAAAAATCGTAAATATAATAATTCACAGTTAATTTAAACTAAATTAAGTGAAATGTATATAAATTTCAATAAAATTTTAAAAATTATTAAACAAATTTTGTCAACTTTATTTAATATTATTGTAAAATATTATAATATAACAAGAAAAATCAATATACTTTAAATATTGATTATACAAAAACTTTAAAACCCTGTAAAAAAAATAATTAAGATTTGAGATTTTTCTAATATTTTGAAAATATGATAAGATATTTATCAGTATGCTCCAATAAAATTTTCCAATTTTTTCGGCTTTTCATTAATTTTTAATGTTAAAGTATTGAGAATGAGAAATATTAAGAGGAATACTTGTATGGATTTTATGATTTTCATTTAAACCAAAAATTATCAATTTTAAACAGTTATAAAAACAAATTAAGACTTGTATATTTGTATATTAAGTAATATGTAAATATAATTCAGTAAAATTTTCAGACCATAATACCCAAAATTTCCAAATTTATCAAACATTATATATATAAAGACGAGAATTTTACGAAATATTCAAAGTTCTATATTTAGTAGAAAAAATTAACATAACGGTTCCAAAATTTTATCACTTATTTATAGTATCTATGTCAACACCCAAAATAATTTTCAAGTATCTAACTTCAAAATTGCCTGAGTTATCGTAAAATATTGAAATCGAATTGATCGAAATTTTATTTTTTGTGAAAAATGCCGTTTTCTCGTCGTTTTTTCTACCGCATCATCAGGTCAAATTTGAGAAATTCGAAAAATGATCTAAAAAAGTACCAACTACATCCATTTTCCAACTGGAAACATATTCTATTCGTCAAAATCGGAGCATTATTTGGGTAGGTAGTAAAAGTGTCTTCAGACATAAAAAAAAAAAAAGACACACATGATTGTAAAACCAATGCATTTTTCGCTTCGTTTAAAAGCTAAAAGTGAATCGTATATACTCGTATATATTATATTATATATATGTATTATAAAAATAAAATAAAATGATAAAATTTATATTATAAAAAATATATTTTTATACTAATATAATAATAAATAATTTATTCCTGTAGCAGACATTAGTATTATTTGAATAGAAAAAGAATGTAAGTACTCGAAAGAAATTAGACTAATATTCTAATAATGACGTATTCTCGCGTAAATAATTAAATTTATGTTTTTTAATCGACGATTTTACACGCTTTGAATCGGGCTATATACACGAACTGACTTCAATTTAAAATTTGACATAATTCACGCTATTTGATCATATCAATCCAACACCCACGGAAGTCGTAAGCCTGCTCGGTCAAACGATTCGAGCTCGTTATACATTTAACTATACTTATACAATTATTAATCCATCGTAACAAATAATAACAATATAATTATTATAATATTATACCATATAATAACAGAACGATATTATATTATATATAATTAAACAGTTTGATTTTCTCTACGACGAACGGTTAAAAATTATTCGCTCGTCGTGCATATATAAAACCTACGAAACACGCGCGACGTTTCCAGTCAGTCCACGATCCATAACATTATTATAATATTATCGAAATGCATCGTCGTCCAACTTCATTCGTGATACGAGCGTGCTCCGCGATACTGGTCGTCGCATTTAATTATTGGTCCCTGTCACTGCACGCCGGTGTGCCCTTCATCGGCCGGACCGGGGCGGCCGTCATCCACGTAGTCGCTGTGCCCAAGTCTACGCACGTCCCGATCGTACATCCGGTCAACGAATCCAGACCCGAAGCGCCGAACATGATCGAGTGCTTGTGGTCCCTGAGTTACACGTGCGTGCAGCGCAAGACCGCAGTATACTTAGACGCCTTGAACCGGATGGACCAGATCCCGTTGGTGGGTGACTTTGTGACCGCGGTCCGTACACAGCCCGTCGACGACGATTCGCCGGCAATCAGCGAAAACCTACTGGAAGCGCGCGGCTTCAACAGCGTCCTGTCACTGTCCTACCTTGTCAATTCCGTTGTCCAGAGCATCGTCCGCGAGCACGCGCTCAGGATCAGTTTTCCTCGTCTCGCCGAACTCGGGGCGTCGTACGGACTTGTCGATGAGGACGCCACTGCCAGCACTGATCTACCCGTGAACGACACAGACGATAATATAAAATAGGACTATAATATAATACACTGCGGATTTCAAATAATTATATTGTATAGTAATTATCGAAACGACAATATTTAAACATTATAAACGTTTTTATAACTTAAAATTGTTTATTCCTAAAATTATATTTATACACTGTACATATTATTATAATCTCACGTTAAAAAATCCGCCACGATAATAATTTTTTCTGGTATAATATTATTGAAATTTCGTATTTTATTATCACAATATATGATGTTTAAATTAAAATAATGTGTATATGTTATATTATTATTATTTTTTTTTTTTAAAACAAACGTCGAAGAAATCGCGATTTAAAACTGCATTTTGTTTTCCGAGATATCGTGATTAAAATGAAATTTTAATTCCAATAACAAAATAAAAAATAATATTGTCCTTGTTTCTTTTAAAACTTGGATTATTGGCATTTAGTTATTTTATAATTTATGTTGAGTTATCAGTTATTCCTAAAGGTCATTACGGTTTAATTGGTTGATTTGCTTCAATGCCAGATTGCCCTAGCACAACATATTATTATTATGTATATGAATCTAAATGTAAAAATATTTTTATGTTATATTATTTATATGTTTTGTAATCAAATGGTTAAGTAAATAAATAAAACTAAAAGCTCATTTAACATTGATAAATATATAGCTACTATTAAATAAAATTTATGCGATTTAGTTTTAAAAATAAAATATACATTAATTTTTCTCTTTCTCTCTCTCTCTCTCCCCATTAATGCATGTACAATGTACATTATTAATATACATATATACCGAAATGAACCATTATCATGTTATAAACATTTGTAATTTGTTAGGAACAAACTTATTCTCTTTTTACAAAACATGTAATTGTAATTACATGTTTTTTTAGTTATAAATATTGTTAATATTTAACGTTGCTAAAATATTTAATATAATATTAATATCAAAAAATTATTTTTAACTTGCATGTATTTATTATGAATCCATGTAAATTTTTCTTTATATTATAATTATGCTAAAATGGAAATTTTTAAATTATTTATAATTTCGTTTGAAAAACTTAAATTATTTCAAATTATTATTTTGATTTCGCTTCGGTAAGTATTCAGGTTATAGAATATAATACCATATTTTTACGCGGTAATATCCTTTTCTTAAAATTTTTTTTTACTCTCTCCCTTCTTTTTCCTTTCCATTATCCGTATTCGTTTCGTTCATACCATCTCTTCTAATAAATACCATTTAGCCCAAACGTATCTTTGATGTCGTCCAATTATTAAAATTGGCAACTCTGAGGCGAACGGTTTTTTTTTTGTCGTTGCTCATTAAACAAGAATTTTCCGCATCACAAAAAACGTTCGGTTGTCGTTTATTATATTAATAATAGTTACCCACCCGCTGCGGAACAATCATCTTTCGCCGACCTGGAGTTTTTCAATATGGTCGTAAGGGGGAAACTTTGCAGTATACACTCACCATTAATTAGTGTAATAGTTGTCGTAGCCAATTTGCGTGCCGTCTAAAAATAAAACCGCAGTGTACCGGAAACATCGCGTTACCAATATTTACAGGTAAACACGACTATAATACACGCTATGGCCAATAACAATATATAGGTACCTACTATAACCGTGGTAATTAAATAATATATAGGACCGACAATAACGTAATAATAATATATACGTATTTAAACGATTTTAATTTTTAGTGCATAAAAAAATGCAATATCGCGTTAAAAATAAAAATTATTGTCAATGATATTATATTAAAAATATAGATTTTATGATTATTATTTTATATTATATTTTGATATATTCAGATATATATATTTTTTTTTTTTTTTTTACTATTTTCTCGTCATTTCTACTTCTCCGTTCCAGAGTTAGCCCACTGTCATTTATCATCAGGGAACGCGAGACACGTAATTTGTCAAGCGTTTCTAATTACCGTTCTCGGACCGTAATTGGTTCTCTAGCTCAGTCACAAATTGGATCCAACATCCTCTGCACGCACGCGCGCTATACCGTTCTTCGGCATCGAGTTAAAAAAAAATAATAATAATAATAATTAAAACGTTCATTTAATAGTGAAAATAGCGATTTATTTCTTTTTTTTTTAAGTCTCTATTACGTTATGTACCAAAAAACATTACATATACGAATACATTTATAATTGATTAATTTTCTGAGACCGTTTTGGATGATATATTATTGTTACCGTATTTACAATTTAATATTATATTATATATCGTTTTACGATATTTATTTTAAAATCAAATTAATAATATTATATATAAATATTCCATAATAATTATACGAGTAGGTAATATACCCGTACTAGTGTATAATGCAAAATTAAATATTAATGTTCAAAATACGTAATTAACAATATTATAATGCAGTGAGCCAGTGACCCGTGTATAATATATTATAGTTTACGTAATTCAATTATTAGAAAGTGAATCGATCAAATAAAATTATGAATTTAATAATATATAATTAATTATACTCGAAAGAATATCAAAACTTCATTATTTAAAAAGAAAAGCATAAGCATAATATAACATTATTAAGTTATAATTATTATATAAAGATATTATATAGTGCCTATTAATTATTAAGTATGATATTTTTATATAATTTAAATAAATTTACTTCTAATTATTCACTAGATTCTTTTAATTATTATATTATAACTATAATAAGAATCAAATTTAATATTATGGATTATTATTTAACTGCAGAAAACTATATGTATATAGTCTCGTTAATATAATGTATACATAATATAATTATTATACACTTCTCACCGTGTGAATGTTTATAATATTAATTCATGATAAAATATTAAAACAAATTATATTATAATATTATTTTATAATTATTTTAAAACAAACAAAAAACGTATCAATAAAATAAATTATTGTTGACTAATTTTTTTAATGCAAACATGTAAACAAAGTTCTAAAACTATATACATCATATTATATATTTATTTTATGATAATATCAGCTATAAAGTCTGAACATTTGTGAGTCCTTAGTCTAATAAACACACATCTTGTGCAAACTAATATAATCTGCGTTGTTCTGAGGATGAGAAAGATTTATTATTATTACATCTGACACATTATTTAAATTTAAACACATAACATTAAATCATTAACTTACTCCACAGTAATTCTATTTTAATGTGATTTTGCTAGTTAGGAAAAAATACGAGGATCCTGCAGATCTTTTTGGGTGGCAGTCGGTCGATATATTGTACGCTTATTAAATTTGTCCTTCTTTTAATTTTAGATTAATTAAACTAATTCGTTCACAATTATAATAATAAATGTTATTCTAACACGAGTAAATTAACTGTATTACTGCAGTATTAGTATAATAAATTACTCTATGAATTATTTAAAATAAATTATAGAAACTTTACCAAGCTTGAAATCATAATATTAATTTAGCAATTATTATTAATCATTATTTGTGCAAATTGACTATATATAATACGTCATACGAGTAGGTACAACTTGTTATATTTTAGATATTGACATAGACATAAATATATATTTGACTAATAATTGTATAATTATTATTATTATAGCTTATTTTATATTATGTTTAAAAACAATTTTATAATACATAATATAATAAATCTTATCAGCATTAATTACGAGTAATAATTCATAAATTTACAAATTTTTAAGTGATATAGGTTGAAATAAGATTTACAAGTATTCCTACACATTATTCAAATATATCATGTAAATTAAATTTAAAAATAAGTTCAATTTTGAGAAACTCGAAAAATAATCTAAATAAAATACCAAGTACCACAACAACCTACCGGAAATTAAGCTATTCCTGAAAATCGGAGCATTATTTCTGGGTTTAAAAGTGCCTACAAACGTATATAAAAGAAAAGACACGCATCATTATTAAACCAATAGGTACCTTCTTCGCTTTGCGAAAAATCTAAAATTATTATAAAATTGCAATTCTAACGGATAGGTTATTTTTTTTCTGGTACAATAATCTTGTAATATTATGCCAAAGAAAAATATGCCGATTGGTCGGTCACAAATTCACAATAAAATATATTTTATTAATATAATAATAATAATGTGTGTATATGTGATAACAAATCCTCTTGGTGATCGGTTTATGTTTTCTTCTTATTTTCTTCGTATACAAATAAACGATGGAGAAAAACGAAAAAAAAATTCGACACGCGACTATATATAATAAGGAGACAAGTCAATTCGTCTCGTATGCGCGTGTTATATTTTTTTCCCCGTTTTTTTCTTAAACGAATAAAATAACACGCGACAATAAGAAACCGTTTTTCCTAAATAATTTCGTTCGATTTCGACGTGATGTCCCCGGAGTGCGCGTATACGTAGACAAGACGAAGGGCAGGATACAAAAACGAGAGCTACACGGCACACACTCGATGATGCGCATATATATATATATATATACGTACCGCGGGATGTCCCGCCTATATCCTCGTCTATATATTATAATATATTATATATTGTATACGTGTACCTATATAGAATATTAGAATCCTGCTCCAAGGACGCATTGGCGCAAGGAACGGTGACGGCAGGATAGGATATATATATATATATATATATATATATATATATATTATATGCTCATCGTTCAGGTGGGTGCGGTGGCGGTGGTTGTGGATGAAGGATTGTGCCGGGATACCCGTTAATGGATGGAAAGCTACAGCCGGCAATTCGATTGCAGCCGACCGGAAAATCACTTTGGGGTGTTAGCGACATGGCCCCTTGTCGCGCTTATCAATCCGCCCGGTATACAAACTACTTCATTAACATTTTTATTAGAACCCCATTGAACTCTCCCCCTCGACCTCCGACCGCGTGTCCACCCACCCGTCGCCCGCCCCTCAACGACCCATCGACCGACAGTCGACCGCCAACTGTACGACGTTTTCGCAAAAGTAAATCGTTTAATACTACACGCAAATTTATTATTCGTTATATATTATATTAAACTATATTATATGATAATAATATCACATATATTACATTATATACTTCTGCTGCGGATAAGTCGTGCCCCCTCCCGTCGATAAATTGCTGTTGCTCTACACTTCTACAGCATAGAAACGCGCGTTACTTGCGCATGCGTATATGGGTTTAACAATTTTGTTATAAGATTGTGCATATCTTAAAATGACTTGAAACAAATAATAAACGTTTTTATTACTATATTTAGACAACACATTACGTTTAATGCATAAATTCGTATAAAAAAAAATCCCTCTTCTTTAGAACTGGTTTAAAAATAACAATTTATAATATATTATTATTTTATTTGACGTCCTAACAAACGGATAATATAACGATTAATATCACGTTGTTATTATTATTATAATTTTATACATAAATCGTTCCGAATTCCAATAATCAAATCGTTTAAAATAATATTTATCATTACATAATGTAATATATTAATCTCCGACGTCCCAGTGTATATATAGGTAGATAGTAGATACTAAAGGTAACCATAACAAAAAATATTTAACATTGATATTTATTCTATATCATTATTGTATACGAGACGTCGAGACACAAGCATATAATATTATATTCTTTAAGATTATAATTATGAATTTTAGTGGTGCAAAATAATTTAATTTGAGTAAATTAGTTTTGTTTGCTAACGTTATTAGTGTTTTCCTTTTATGTTTTTATTCCCCTCGTTGCTGTAAATTAGTTATTTTTCCATATTCAAAATTCTTAGTTAAGAAAATAATTGTTAAAACCCCACATTAATCCTATTCCTATATATATATATTATATATAACTAAATTTCGGATTTACGTTATAAATTAAATCCGTTCCCTTTTCTCGCGATTCAATCGACTATCGCTATAAAGATAAAGCTTCATAAACGAAAATCTGAATTGCACCTATAATAAAATCACGATATGTATATATATATTATATATAAATTGTACGTACAGAGTGATTATGTTATTCGGCGCGTTTTCAGTATATATTAAAATATCGCATTGGTGGCGCGCATACGATTTGCACATCAATTAGTTAATCATTGAGACAAATTACAGCGTCGTCAGGGTAGCGTATGCGGTGGTAGGTATATAGCAATCACCGACGGCCCGGGGGCAATCTCTCGGAACGGCGGCGAACGGAAAATGATTAAATGGAAACCAATGACGATGATGATGATGATGATGATTAGTCAAGCGCGTGACTCGCTCTAAAATTTCGACGTGGGGGTGGTGTTCCCGTGGGCTGGCGCGAGCGAAGGCAAACAACCCGACGCACTGCATCACCCCGGGAACACACGCACACAACTTACAACTCTCCAGGCAGTAAGGCGGTGGAAGGCATTTATTAAAAGTACATATTATATACGTATTATATACTTTTACCCTTCGCGGCCCCAAAGAGATTGTGTAAACAACGCGGAGAGCGAGCGAGCTGCAGCTTTGCGGGCGAGTGCAAAGATATTATATATACATTATAATATAGGTATACGTATAATATATATAGTATATAGGGTTGCGCTTGCGCTCTATACCACTACCCTGTAGCCGCCATTTTTGTTGGCTTTTAATTACGGGACAGCATTACGTTTTAATTGAAACGAAATTAAACCGTCGAGATTACTACCGCCACCGTTGCTGCCACCGCCAACACCGTCTCTGGTACGTTTTATAATATACACAGTCGACAAACGCTGTAAACATAACGGCAAACAAGCAAACGGCTTTATAACCGAGTCTTCGTCGTCACATTCTTGCGTTTGTTGTTGTTATCATTGTTATACTGATGTGGTTTTTGCGTTTTTATTATTTTCACTCTATATACGCGTAACATCTTTAAAATAATAAATCACCGTCATAGTATATTATTAGGTACCATTTAAATTCCAATAGATATTCGTTCACAATAAATTATTATACACTTATTATATTATTATTATGATCAATAACGGTGATATAAATAATACTGACTATAAATAAATATTGTTTTACGATGAAATTATATATAGATTTAAATGTGTTTATAAACAAATATACGCATTTTCAGTAAAGTATAAAATGTATCATTAAGGGGAGCGCGTAAACCCAGAAAATATCAAAAATCAAAGTATATAGTCATTAATTAATAGTTCCATAAAATATGTTTTCAATAATAAATACTGAATTCATTTCAAAAAAATCACTGAAATATAATATTAATATTAACGCGTTAATTCGAATTATTATATTAAATAACAAATTAATAATACGTACACAACTTTGAAACTCAAATTATTAAGGATGTAGAGGTATTAATTTATTATAATATTTAAATAATTAATTGATTATGTTTTGAGTTCCGATGAATGATGATTTTAAGAAACCGAAACGATAATCACTATCAGTGGCGTAACTATAGAACCATTTTTTGGATCATTATCTCACAAATGAATTATATATTTTATTTGTTACAATAATATTTCAAGTTTTGTTTTTTCTTACTTTCGATTTATTGTAATTTTCTACTTAATATGATTAAATATATTATTTATTTTATAACATGTAATCTTGATTTCTAATTAAATATTACTATTTATTAAAATTTGAATTTAGATTTTTTTAAAACAAGTAAAACAAAAATGCGGTCTGGGGGTGATCGGTCACCTAAACGACCCCCTAGTTACGCCACTGATCACCATTGTAATAATATGCCCATTATGATTATATCCTATTTCACAGTTTATTATAATTATCTACTATATAATATAATACCTATAAACTAACGTTCGTCACTATCAAGCATAATATAATATTAATATAGTGTACACCGTTTAATGTGGGTGTAATATTTTCTGGTTTATAAACACTTATCTAGAAATTTGTTTAAAAATCAAATTAATCAATTAAATTGAGAATATAAAAATGATTATGTATAATAATGAAAACTCGATGGATAATATTATAATATATTATATATAAATTAATAATTATTATATCTGTTTGATAAACAGTTCAAATCGATTGTCATTCCATTTAACCACGGTGGTATATCCTAATACCATGTAACTATATTATTTCATCGTAAATCATAATATAAATCAAATAATACAATACATTATTATCTTTGAATGTTCAACGGATATTCTATATTATATACCTAACTAGCTACTATTTTATGTATATATATATATCTATACCCAAAACGACTGCTGCCGGAGCATAGGCTTTGGTGCTGCTGCTTAAATATTTACCACGGCTACAGCAGTCGCCAGTCAACCCGTAGGAATTAATTTGTCATTACGGTGAACTAGGAGGATCCCCATTATTTGGTAACGGTTTTCTGTTTGTGCGCTAACCGACAAATTAACCAAAATTAGTTTTCGCCAAAATTGATTATTATCGCCGAAACGAGGACATCGATAACCATGGTCGAATTCTCTCGCTAACCTGCTTTCCCTTAATGATATTTTATATATTTATAATATATAGGCACTTTAAATTTTATAATCATATTTAGGTATACGATAAAAAAAACATAAATATACATGTAAACATTTAAATATAAACGATAAACCTATATGTTTCTATGGTTAAAATCAAAATTTAGATGCGAATAACGAAAAAATAAAAACTGGTGTTTTTAATTGTACCTATAATTTACAAATTAATAGTAATTATCAGTCTAATTTATGTGTATAATATTTGAAATTAAAAAAATAATATAATAGCTTTTAAATTATTTTATTTATGAATGCTCATATAAAGTATATAGGTACACATCGTATTAGTAATAAATTGTAATTTCATAAAGCGAACATAAATAATAACGTTATTAGTGGTATTGTACGTAGGTTAGCAGTGATTTTTATAAAGTGACGAATGAATAAAATTGATGATTGATATTTTTATTAATATTATACTCGTATGTCATATTATATAAATATGAAACTAGTACCTATCTACGAAAAATTTAGACCACGTTTTTGTCACCTTTCTTTATTAAGTTTTTTAAAATATATTTGTAAAAAAATTTATATACATTATATATATAAATTCATGTTATATAAATGTATACAAATAGAACATATTGAATTAAAAAATACAAAATAAATTAAAAATATTAGCACAATTATTACATCTAAATGATATTTGGAATTTTTGAAAATTTGTTCGAAATAAACCATGCTGTTCTTGTAGTATTCATTTTACATTTTATAATTATCATTTTTCATACCTTGAAATTGTTAGACGTTAACAAATTAATATACAAAATTATATATAGTAAATTAAATATAGTAATATTATAATGATATAATTAACAATCATTTTATTTTTTTACTATAACCTACGACTTTTTTTTATTAATATTATAATAATTATGCTTGGAAATTATATTATATTATATTATATTATGTATTTATTTATAAATTTATAATTTGTATATTATACTTAAAGTTATAATAAGTTATTAGTTGATATAATGAAAAATATGATTTAAGAAAAAATCGAAAAAAATAAATAATAATATAGGATGCTGCCTGTATATTATGTCTAAATCTATACTATTGTCGGCATTATTATAGTATAAATATACTTAGGTGCATATAACTTACTAAACATTTTTTAGTGTAAACAATATACTACTGTGTATAGTTTAAATTAATGCAATCTAATATAATAATAAATTGCTCGTGACAGCAATATTATAATATATTTTTTTTAACACTACCTAATGATAATAATTTAACGATAAGTATATATTTTATAATTTATATTAAATTATTTCATTGTAAAGCGCTATAAAGAACTTAAAGTTAAAATAATCTGGTATTAAAAAAATAAGTTAACAACACGCTGTTAAACGCTAATGATTTGAAAATAATTTTATTTCGTTCAAAAATCGTTATATTCTAAAAACGACATTCTATTGAATTTATTTTTAAATAATTTATGTTTTTATAACTTAAAATCAATTTCGCATGGTACGTTACATAGTAGGACGCCACACTATCGTTAATCTAAATTTAA
This sequence comes from Tetraneura akinire, assembly GCA_021307375.1. Classification (NCBI taxonomy): domain Eukaryota; kingdom Metazoa; phylum Arthropoda; class Insecta; order Hemiptera; family Aphididae; genus Tetraneura; species Tetraneura akinire. Next base: position 1,781,065 of record JAIUCT010000020.1, on the reverse strand, counting down.
ACACTATTCGTTCTCGTGTGTTATACTTTTTTCTACCGATATAATACAGCAGTATGGAAATCGTTAGGGTCCGATGAAATAACAATGATGATTGATGAGATTTTTTGCGGGTCCCTACCCTTACACATGTTTTTTTCCGCTCTCTGTCGGCTTCTCTTCCTCTTCTTTATGCTCGTATTATATAGATATTGCTTATCTAATTAATACAGTACAGGCGACGTCTAAAACCTTTGGCGGTCATTTCTAACAATATAATATGATATATATTATATACGTTCACCTAATTAACAATCATTACAAAACGTTTTATACATCATACCGGTCGCAGTGTATAGTGTGAGGCTGACGATCGTTTTCTAATCGGTTTATGGAGACGATTTCGAAAAGAGGAAAAAAAATCAATAACCGGCCGCGTGGAAAATTGTTTTTTAACCGTGTTAGTGGACAATAAAGTGATTGTGCACCGATGGTTTATTTCGCGAGGATTTAATTGTCTGTCGACGACATCAATATAACACATATATACGTATTATATTATTATTATATACAGAGAGAGAGTGACACATTATTATTAGTGGTGAAAACAGCTGGATGTATATAATCTAAGTCGTCACTAATTGGAAATGGGTCTTTTGTGACCAATAATATGTTTGAAAGTCCGTACGTACACGTTTTTTTTTTTTTTTTTTTTATACGGAAATATTGTCATTTTCAAAAGAATAAAAACAATTACGATATAATAATATAATATTGTCCATATACTATTATATTGTTAATCCCGGTTTTTATATATTAATAATATTGCTATACTACGTTTGTCAAACCTTAGGCGAAATGTATATACATATAAACTCATATACGTAACTATAGATTTATAGGTTAGAGAGGACTCGAGTCATAGAAATTCTTTATAACATATAGATTATCTAAAATTATAAATAATTTACATTAAATTCGGTATACTATTTAAAGGGCTGAAATTCTTTTCAGGTCTAAAGTCCTAAATACGCTAAGTCCTTCCAAGCCCCACGTCTAGTTACATCTGTATGGACCTAGTTGATATAACAATAATTATAATCAGCAAAACAATAATACATTAATTGTATATACAAATATACAAATTATATTATAATATTAGAGAATGAGTACGAGTAAGTTTTATATTTTAATTTCTATTAATATTACACCATTTCAAATAAAAACTATATAATTTCTTAAACATATTTACGTAAATTATTGTGTTTAAAATCTTATAAAAAAAAAAAAACTTAATGATTATGTTAAATAGTTACTTATGTAAATTACCAAAGAGCTTTATAATTTAGTCTTATTTAATAAACTTTAAGTAATACGCACTAACAAATAACAACTAACTTTTGTAATTTATTCATTTTTATTTTTAATAGCAAAAAAATCGAATCGTTATAATAATAATTATTAATAATTAATTATATTATTGTATATTTAGATATATTAGTTTTGGTTACATATTTTATATATTATATAACATTGATATTTATTATATATTATATTAAAATGTAGGTAAATTAAAAGACTATAACAGTTGACGAATAATGTTGAATAATTAAATGTAATTATTGATACATTTAGGTATATATAATTAAGTCCATATTCAACATTAAATTATATAATATTATCATTACTATATTATTTTTATTAGTAATTAATAATTTATAATTTCAAAATTATTAAAAACTATGTATAAATTTCAATCCATACAGAAACCTCCTTAGAGTATGATATTTAAAATTATGTTTTTCATAGTGATAATATTAAATATTATTATTTGTATTTTTAAAAGTCAAATTTTTATTCCAAGGCTTAAATAAGTTAAATAGTAATTTATTACTATAATTTTGAAACTTGTTTAAAAAGTCGAGAGAAGTAATTACCATCATTTTAAAGGGGCAGACCTCCTCCTTCCAGTTTCCACTCTCAATTTACGCCTATGTATATTATAAGGTTATATTATTATTATTATTATTATTATTATTATTATTATTATTATTATTATTATTATTATTATTATTATTATTATTGTCGATTTGTTTATTGTGCGATATTATGTGAAGGTATTTTCGATTGCTTGGTAGGAATATATATTATATATATTATATGCTCGACCGCGGTTTTATAAGAGGTATAGCGGAAGACATTAAATTTACAATCGGCGGCCCAGCTGCGAACCGACAATAAACAAAACCGTCAAGTCGGCTAATTTGTCTTTAAAAGTAATTAAGACCTGGGCGCGGTTACCGGTGGCATACCGGGTATATACCTATATATACCGGGGTACCGGCAATGGCGGAGATCGCATCAGCGTGCAGCCCGCGAGATTAAGTTTCTTCTACGGTTATACGATTGCCCCGCCGCCGCACCTTACGTACACCTGCGCGCCCGCTAATAGCGTTTATCTTAATGTCCGTTAGCCGCTCATTACAATCGTGTCTTGTCTCCGCGAACGCCCTCGCGCATAATTTTCAGCCGCTCACGAGATAAAACCCGTTGGACCAAACGACAATACTTAACGTATAGCGTGTATTGTTCCCCCTGAGGTCCGCCACCACCGTCAGTGTAATATATTGCACGTACTCGATATACACACTAACATAGGCAATATATATATATATTATAATACTATAATACCAAAATTTGAAAATTCTGATTTATAAAATTATGTATTTATATAATCATTATTCATAAAATAAATTTATAAGAATAGTTCTTTGTGGATATATTATAAATATCATATACTAATAATAAGAACCCAAATCCACAGAAATAAAATATATATAAATTTTTTACTTTTATTTAAAGCAAATGAAACTAAAATTTTTATGGATTTGGGTTTTTTATTAGTATATCATAAAATCAATTTGACTTAAAGATTTTGTTACAACTGATAAACATATATAATCTCGCACAAACTCTACATGGAAGGTGTATCAATAAAAAATTTTAAGACCCACCCACCACCTAAATTTCATTATATCCATTACATAATCTAAGTTTTTTCACAAGGGATACTGAAAAAGTTTTAGATTCTGAGCTCTTTTTTATGTCTTTATACTTAATAAGCCATTTTTCAAATTTCTAAAACATTGAGCCTATGCGATAGGAAAACTACTAAAAAATGTTAAAAATACTGCATTTTTCACGAAAATTGAAATTTTGACGAATACATTTTTATAGTTAGCTATAATTCAGGTTTTATTATACTAAAGACATGAAAATTGTATTGGTTATTCACATACTAAGTAGGTAGGTACTATTATACTACTATAATATATACGCGATTAAATTTTGGAATCTTTACTTTAATAATTTTTCTACAAAATTTAAACTTTATACCATAATATATTTTTATTTAGTCTCAAATGAATGCAACGATAAATATTATTCTATTCGTAATTAAGCGATTTTGTGTAAAGTTCTATCAATTATAGGTATTAAGATAACTCGTTTATGGATTTTATGTGCATTTATATTGAACTTAGTAACTTGAAAATTTGATTGAGCGTTGGTAAAATTTTGTAATTCTTACATTGAAATTTGAATGTAAATCTATTGTATCTACATATGTGATAAAAAACCACACGTTGAACACATTGTTTTTACATGTGATGTAAAAATTTTAATCAATAAATTTTATGTTTTCTGATTGAACTTCGCTCAAAATCGTTTTTCGAATGTAATGATTTATAAGACTAATTATCACTATTACTATTCATTTATAATTTAATAGAAAGTTTTATTATGCATTTATTACTACTGTGAGTCTGTGAGTAGTATACACACATACTATAACGTAGGTACTATATAGTACCTATACAGTATTTGTTTTCGTCTGTCTCTGCTGGTCGTTATTTGCATTTACACGAACAGTAAATAGTAAATATATACATTACAAATAAAAATTACAACGATTTATGTTATATTGTACAATAATTATATTAATTATTTAAAATTATTTAATTAATTAATATTTATATAGAATTTTATGATAATTTTAAAAATATAATAATATAATTATTAATGTACTATCTTAATTTTACGTAAATTATTTTTTGTAAACTAGTTAGCTAATATGCATAATAATTAGTTGTATAGTTAGCTATATGCATCATATACAGAGTGACCCAGGTCTATTTTAATCAATGTAATATCTCCGCGAAAAAATAATACTTTTGAATTCCGTACTTTTAATTTGTTAGTTAGGTAACCAATAATTATAATGTTATCTATATATTATATTTTTTAATTTAATAAATTTCTAAAAAATAAAATTTTTTTTTATTATTTAAGTTTGTGAAATTTGAAAATAGCTATTTTATACATAAGTCAACTTTATAATTCAATGAAAATTTCGATTTTTAGTAATTGTTTTTCTATGTAGTTTCATTATTATTTGTAACAGTTAATTATCTAAATTATTATTTCGATTAATTATTCATCTCGAATTCTCCAAACTATCATCAAAACAAGAACAACACTTATCGCATAATAATTATAATATGAATTTGACATTCCACAATAAAAGATTATTATTTACATATAATATTTAATTACAAATAATGACGTCAAAAATGTCATTTCTTAGATAAATTAAAAAATTTCTGAAAACTTGTTTGCAAGGTATTTTCAAATTTCACAAAACTTAGAGAATAAAAAGTTATTATTTTTTTTTATTTTTTTAGGAAATAAATTTAAAAAAAGTAAAATAAACAATATTAGAGTCCGTTACTTAACTAATATTATCTTTTAACAATACAGCATTCAAAAAGCTTAGTTTTTCACGATGATATTACCAGGGCCGGATTGGACAAATTCGGCCCACCGAGTTTTTGTAATTAACCGGCCCAATTATTATATATCTATACCTATATTTATACAATTTTGGGCCGTTTAATATATATATATATATATTATATATTAAACGGCCCAAAATTGTCGCGGCCCACCGAGTTTTACTCGGTAACTCGCCGGGCCAGTCCGGCCCTGGATATTACTACGGTCAATGAAAAAATAGATCTCGGACACTATATATTTCTATTATTATAATTATATAGTAGATTAATCTACAAGTTTTCTTTTCGTAAAAATCCTATATGAAATAATATAGGCTCATAGCGTATTAAACCAAATTTAATTTTAGAATATTATAGGTATTATATCATGCATGGTATTATCGTCATACGATCACGATAATAATAATTAATGGTTAATAAATTAAATATAATAATATGCGTTATTATATGTGCTTATGTATATAATATGTTAAAATTTATTATTTTTAATAATTACTCTATAACAAAACACTTAAAACTTATTTATTGTTTTAAACGTTCTAAATTTAATATTAAAATTTGTAAATTATTCGAAACACGATAAACTATATTATTATACTAATTATATAATATATCGTTATGTTTATTATGTTTTATATTCTTGTATGTAGAAGTATATAAGTACGTTTTTCTCGGTAATACTACACCATCGCGTCATTAAATCAAGCAAACCCTACTTCCCCTAACCTCTCCCGGTTGAAACGGCCGCTAGCACCCAGGTGGGTTCCAAGATGTCAATTAGGGAGACATCACGCAAACACCACTCCGCGGTGGCATAGTGATTTATCATCGACGTTTTTCTCTCCCTTCGTGGCTACGACAGGCTGATCCGCCCCTTTCGACCGGGCGGTGCCTTAGAAGGCCGTATCAGTCTAATTATTGTCATCGATATAATATAGGGAGTCCTTTTTCCTTTTTCGGTTTTTATTTATTTATTTTTATTTATTTATTATTATTGTTATTATTTTTTTTTTTTTTTTTGTCACTATATCCTCCGGGGTTTTTTTTAATTAAAAATTAAACCTCACTTATGAATACAAATGAGCACGTTTTTTTTCGCTCCAAAGCGTCAGGTGGATTTCCGATATTTTCTCTCCCCTTATCCTGTGCTACCGCGATTGTATTCGTCCTTAAAACGCACACATCGCGTTTGCGAATCGGTTTGTTTATAGATTTGTTTCCGATACACGCACATTTGGTCAATTCCCACTAGACGTTTCACGAATGTAATTGCCTGCCGGACTGCCGGTTAAATCCCAAAACAATTTCTCGTTTTCTTTCCTCGCCCCGCCAACGCACATCCATTCCCAGAGTGGTTCGTGTAAACAAATATCATGGATTTAATCAGTGAATTTCACGAGCGTTATAGCGTGGAAATATCAAAAAGTCAACTTTAATTCATAACTCACATGATAAATATTGCACAAACAATTCGTAATTTTCTTCAAATTTTATTATTTTTAACAAACCGTAAAAAGACTTCGGTAGGTTAGGTTAGGCTTTATTTCTATATATAAATTGTAATAATAATAAATAATAATAATAATTATAATAATTAGCGTATTCTTTATTTTGTTATTTTTTCTTATATTTGTCCACATCATGAATTGCAGTATAATAAATGGTATAGTACCGGATGATTTGAAAATACCAAAAATTGTACCATTTCACAAAAATTAAGATAAATCATATTTCAATAATTATAGACCTATTTCATTAGTAGAATTTACTGCTAAAATTCACGAAAAAAATAATAAATAATCAATTATTAGAATACTTAGAGAGGCATAAAATCATATTTAACGGACAATATACGAATTCAGAAGGAACTTAGGAACAGATAATGCGCATTTATCAGAGGATGCAATTAATCTATCTAACAAATTATTTGTATATCAATATGGATATTAAAAAAAAATACGTATTTCTTTTTTAGACTTGGAAAAGAGCATTTGATTCAATCAGTAGACAAATTTTATTGTACAAATTAAATGAGTTAGGTTTTGATGATGTATAATTTGAAAATAATGTAAGAGTCTAATACAAATTTTATATGATATCCAATCTATAATATAGTATCAATGATATAATTAATAAAAAAAATATTAAAAATAAAAGTAATAAAATAATTAATGACCTGATGAGAATGTGTTTAGTGTGTATACCAATCAAATATTATAATTAGTTAATATGTGTAAATATATATTTTTAAATATATTGAGCATTAATGAAATACTATTAATTTATAGTTTAACCATTAATTTATAGTTATAGAAATATTTAAATTATAATTTGTATACCAAGTTAAATTTTATACTATTAAATATTAATTATTATTGCCCACGTAGCTTTTGCTAACAATAATTTATATTTGTATATATAGACTCTGATACCTAATACAAGCTTAGCTCAGTTGGTATACGTGTTCAGCTCTATCAAAATCACTGTAAATTTGGAATAATTCAATATATCAGCTTACTAGAATGTGTTATTAATTTAAGCTGAAATAAATAAATAAATTCTCTTATAATATTCTACTGTTCCTCTTTCTTGTCAATATTTTAAAACTCCTTAAAATATGTTTTAATTTTTTTTTCTCGTAAGGCTATAAATATAAGTTATAAAGAACTAATATATAAGAATTTCAATGACAAATTATCTAGATCTATTATAGGAAAATTATCTAATATATCAATACCATCCATCATATATTTGCGCTCCACAAAGGGAACAGAATCATAAAAATTCAATTGATATCATTTTATTGTATAATATAATTATAAACGCGAAACGATGAAAATAAAAGAAAAAGAATCGCAAGGATAGCGAGAGAAAAGGGATAAAATGGAGTGGTTTGTAAACGGCAGCGGCGTAGAGATAAATAACGTTCCTCGAGTGTGAAAAGCGACGCGTGCCCACCGATGATGACGATAATAATAATAGTAAAAAGGCCGAGAGTTCATTTTCCGGGCGACCGAGAACCGCTGGAGCGCGGTCAGTTGATGTTCAATATAACCTTCTAGTATAATACAGCACTGCATATCAGTCCCTAAAAGTAGGGGCCGGAATCGGATTTAGCGATCTATTTAGATCTATACAGCAGGAATGGCTAATGCCAATCCATATCTAGGGTGACTAAAAGTTTTTTTGAAGTTCAGACTAAAACTACTATTATCGTACGTTTCGTATTTGTAACTCACTTATATAATAGATATAAAATACACTTAAAAACAAATTTATTTTTAAATAGATACTAAACATCGTAAATAGGTATTATATAATACATAAGTTAATGTTGACGATAAAGACAAATACTCAGGGTTTTTATGTTTCACAATGAACTTTTTGGCAACGTCCAAATTTGAGTTTAATGATTTCAAATATAGTCATTTCTCTAAGCTTATTGAATGGAAAATATATATATATTATATATTTTATATTTATATCTGTATCGGTATTAAATATTAATATAAGGGCCAACTTGTACTCTTATACGTGTTAATACGAGGGTAATATTATAGTAGATGTACTGAACACACCTATTTAAGTTTTTTTTTAATTAGGTATACGTATAAAGGTATGATATTACATCATTATTAAATTATTTGATTACGTAAGAAAAAATTTCAAAATGTTTTAAAAGCTTTCTATTCACATACCGTGTGCACATTGTATACGTCACAGTTACATACTTTAAAGCTTAGCTTTAATTCCTTACTTCTTTGATCTGACTGAGACGATGAATTTAACTCATCTTATAAGGTTTACCTATTACAATTTCATTTTTTTTTTTATAAACATAATTGATTACTCTTATTTATAGTTACATTATACTTATTAGTCATTACTATTATTTATATTTATAAAGCTATTATGATAACTAAACCACTATATCATAGTATCATTGTACTCGTAGAGTATAATATAATATATACGATATTATATACCTACATCATAAATTCATAATTATTATCATAATAAACTAACCAGCTATTAGGGTTATATTTATACTATATTATATATTTATATCTAAAACCTCACATATAAACTCACCACATCACAATAAATTTTAGTGATGAGTGATGACTGATGGAATATAATAAGAATCGCGGTATACTTATCATTATATTGTTATTTTCTCAACATTAATATTATATTACCTATTATACCTATACCTATATATAAAGTGGCACTAAAATATCTATTAGTCTATTATTCTATGGATGATCTATAGGGATATTTCAAACTGTGTATGAATACATCATGTACGTATATACTCGTATATTTTATTTATAGGTACTAGCACGAATTATTATTAATTCATTAGACACGAAACAGCTTTGGCAATAGGTTAAATATACGTAAAACTTTGTATTTTAACCGCGTGTAAATAGTGCGTGTGATCGTTAAGCATATTTACCGAGCTATTCTATACAGTCTTGGGATTAATCTGGTTCTCATTAGCAAAACTGAAATGAAAAAAGAAAAAAAAAAAGAAGAGTAAATGGGGCTTGAAATAGCAATATACGATATTAAAGTCAAAGAGCATATAACTGCGGCTAGTCTTCCTTGAAATTGCGAGAGCCGTTTTCGCCCCCCTAATTCGGTCACGGTATTCTGATCGCTGTATACGAATAATAATATAAAATAAAATAAAAATCAGCTCATTTTATGTCCTGCGTCATTATTTCACCATTAATTCGTATAATATTATATTGTAACATATTACTAAATTACTTATAACATATAAGGGGCGAAACACAGAAACGAAATGCTATTATATACATTATTATATTTAGCTAATATCTAAGTCTACGCTCTATTGCGTGTGATTATACTTAATAATATTATTACAATATTGCGATTAAAAATATAAAATAAATACAGAACGATCATAATATTGAGCTTTAAAAATAATATTATTAAAAAAATTATATTTTACACCATTCTTGAATAATTGTACTAAATGAATATTCTGATCAGTCTGCATTTTAAATATAGTTAAGTACCTATATAAAATTAAATAATATTAAACATCGATATTAATATTTATAGCATATAATAGGTACTATGTTTTATATTTAAAAGGGGAATTATTAATCAATTATACAAACGAGACAATGTAATGGAACCCCTTTCCTTTTAACTACCGCATGATTTCAAATCTTTATAATGTTAAATAAAATTGACAAAAATTTTATTGAAGTTTAAATACATTTTATTCAACTCTATTTCAATTAATTGAAATTTTATTTTTTTAATTAATTTTTTTTTTTATATAACTATTTAAAGTACCTATAAAATAGCAAGGGAAGGGATACAGATATTGAGATATAAAGAGGATAGTGTGGAATTTTGATTACAATTTTAATGCAATGATAAATATTATTAATCGAAAAACGATTCTGAGCCAAGTACTGTCAGATTTGAGTATATTTGGATTTTAGGTGACTTTGGGATTTTATGATAAATTATTTATATTGAACGTAGAGATTAATAAATGTACAAATTTTAATCGGACCATATATTATCTGATGAAATTCGCTCAAAATCGTTTTCACGAATTTAATGATTTATCATTACATTCAAATTGTAATCAAAATTCAACACTATCCTATTTACACCTGTATCCCTTCTCTTACTTTATTTTTAGAATCTGAGCGAAGCGAAGAATGTATTGGTTTTACAATGATGTGTGATTTTTTTTTTGTTTTTTGTTTTTGTTTTTTTTTTTTTATTCTGTAAACATTTTTACTACCCGAAATAATGCTCCGATTATCACGAATAGGATATGTTTCCGGTAGCAAAGTGGATCTAGTTGGTACTTTATTTAGGTCATTTTTCTAATTTCTCAAAATTGACCCTAAGCGGTAGAAAAAACTTCAAAAAAAATGACGAAAAAACGGCATTTTTCACGAAAAATGAAATTTTGACGAATTCGATTTCTATATTTCTCGATAACTCGGGCAATTTTTAAGATAGAGACTTGAAAATTTTTTTGGGTGTTCACATAGCTACTATATATATGTGGTATAATTTTGGAACCGTTATGTTCATTTTTCTACAAAATATTGGACTTTGAATATTTCTTAAAATTCACGTTTTTACGTATATAACGTTTTATAAAATTGTCAATTTTGGGTATTAAGGTCTGAAAATTTTACTGAAGTATACTTACATATTACTTAACATCATACTAAAATATTAGAAAAATCCCTAATCTCAATTTTTTTTTATAGCTGTTTTAAGTTGATATTTTTAGTTCAAACGAAAATTATAATCTTTCTGAACTTCGCTCAGAATCGTTTTTACGAATGCAATGGTTTATCATTGCATTCAAATTGTAATTAAAATTAAACGCTATGATTCGCACACCTGTATTCTGTGTGGCAGGAGTATCAGCTCATTTTATCATTTTATATCATTTTACAAGTGATTTAACACCAAATTATTACACCCTTCGCTTCTCTAACAGTTTAGAGTTTAGACAATTCATTTAATTTATTTAAAAATTAAAATGCTTTTACAATGTAATATCATACTGCCATTGACTATAAAATATTTTATAATGATTATTTTATATTATTATTAATGTAAAATTATTTGTGATTTACTATGTAACTATACCTATTATGTTTACAGTTTACATATTTACCATTACATTCTCAAAATATATTTATATTTTGACTGTTTACATACCTATCGCTATCGGCTATCAACATACTTAAATAATATTGTTTTTGCTTTAGTTATTGTTAAAATCTAATTATTATAATATAGGTACTGATTTCACCATATCGAAATAGCGAATTTTCAATTTCCAAATGAACTATTTAATAACAATATAATAAATTCAAATATGCTATAGAATGGCGGGTTTATTATCAGAATTGTGGTTACCGCGATTATGGTACATACCGTATAACCGGATACCAAGCTTGTTTGCAAAACATAGAGAATTACTAAACGTAAATAATGTGTTATCTTCAATTCGTACAATTCCCATGTTTTTTACTTCTTTTGTGGTGTTAATTTAATTATTTGTTTTTGATCTTTACAATTATTATTTATTTTTAAATTTATCCATTTCATTTTAATTTAGTACTAAAAAGTAGAGATTTAAACATTTAATTAATTTGCAAATTTATTGTACACATAAATCTATTAGTAATTTGTATACCACTTGGTAAGTCTATAAAAGTAATATTAATACTTGCGATTTTTTTTTTAATAATTATTTTATAATATTAATTATTTTATATATTTATTAAATTATGTTGTTGTAATTTTTTAATTGATTTTAAAATTTATGCGTTTAGATAATATGGAAAGTAAAGTGTGTATAGTCAGTAGTTCTAAAAGAAATCATAGTGAAGATGATGAAGATTCTAAAGACACCAAACAAAAAAGAAGACATAATAGTCGTGACCGTCACTCAACGAAGGATAATTATGATAAATTTAGTAGTAGAAAACGAGCAGAGTTAAAGGTTGGTGACCCATATTATTCCGGTGGTACTCTGACAAATAGCTATAAGGACGATAGCCAATATGATGATGAATCTAGACATAGAAGACGACATAGAAGTAGAGATCGTAAAGAAAAAGAAAATCTGTCTAAAAATGTAGAAAATCAAAAAGAAGAAAAAATTGGTGCCCCATATTATTTAGGTGGAGATGCAGTAATTGAACGTGAAAGTGGTGAAGAATCAAGTAATGATGATGAAAAAATTGGTCAAAGATATTATTCAACAGAAACGGCTGATACTAAAAAAAAAAATAGTGAAAATTATTGGAATAAATATGCTAAAAAAGATAAAAAACCAAATGTATGTTTATTATTTATAATTACTTAATTATTTTAATAATTATATGAATAAAATATATTTTTCAGGATGTACCACCAAATCAAAAGAAAACTGTTGACCTCCTTACATCCAAAACTGGAGGTGCTTATATACCACCAGCTAAATTACGGATGATGCAAGAAAGTATTACAGATAAGTCAAGGTATATACATAATTAAAGAATAACTATAATATTTTAAATTAAAATGAATAAAGGTAAAAATAAAAAATAGAAACGCATACATTTTTAAAAATAAATTGAAAACTTGCATGGTAATAATTATAAATATCCAATACTGATTAAAATAAAGAAAATTGTAATTGTTATAATATATGATACATTAATTTTCCTAATGAACATTTATTTAATAACATCTCACATAATACAATTATTGTAAAATATTCAAAATATTCTAACCTTTATAGAATTAGTTATGAGTGAATAATAATAGTATAACATATTAAATAAAACAACTACTTATTATTAATTTTTCAACGCTATATAAATTTTGTAAATCATACAAGATATCCCAGATCTATTAACTCATTGTAATATCTCCTTGAAAAATTAGTATTTTTGAATAGTGTTTTTTTTAAATTTTTATTTAGGTAATGGACTATAACATTACCCATATTTTAATTTTAAGAAATGTTTTACTTATTTTATAATTTTAGTGCTGCATATCAAAGAATTGCTTGGGAAGCATTAAAAAAATCAATACATGGTTTAACAAATAAAATAAATGTAGATAACATTGGGAAAGTCACAAGAGAATTATTACGTGAAAATATTGTCCGTGGCAGAGGTTTATTGTGTCGATCTATAATGCAAGCTCAATTAGCATCAACCACTTACACTCATGTATATGCTGCTCTAGTAGCCATTATCAACACAAAAGTAATTTAAATATTGTAATTATATATTATAATACTTTCAGTGCTCAAATTATGTTAAAGCAAAATTCCTCTATTTTTATATATTTTTTAGCATATCCCTAATAAATATTAAAGCCTACCCTTACCATAATACAGTAACATAAAAATATTGTCAGGTTTATTTTTTGATATTAGGATAGTTCCATTTCTTCTGTATTCCCAATTTGAGAACTGAATAGTCTATATAATCCTTAACTAATAATTACAATTTAAAATAAAGTTTCCAAACATCGGTGAATTACTCTTGACAAGGTGCATTGTTCAATTCAAAAGAGCATATCGCCGAAGTGAAAAATCTCAATGTTTAGGATCTGTGACATTTATTGCACATTTAATAAATCAAAGTGTTGTAAGTATTAAATTTATTTAGTGTTCAATATAAATAATTTACAATTTTTATTAATTTATTCATATATATTTATTATTTATATAGGCTCATGAAATTTTGGCTTTAGAGTTATTAACATTGTTTGTTGAAACTCCTACTGAAGATTCTATAGAAGTAGCAATAGCATTTTTAAAAGAATGTGGTCAAAAAATGAGTCAAGTTAGCAAAAAAGGAATGAATGCTATTTTTGATATGTTACGTAATATTTTACATGATGGAAAACTCGATAAAAGGGTAATTATATACTATTATTGAAACTGTATCTATTTTTGACTAAATTAATATTATTTAACTTTGTGAAGGAAGACAAAATTAAGAAGTAGGTACTTGATAATATTATATTAACCATTATAATAGTATATTACCAATATAATTATAATTAAAATTATAATATAATATTATTATTAATTAATTATTAAAAAATTTAAACCTCAAATAAAATATATTAATTTCATTGTGGTTTAGGTTCAATATATGATAGAAGTAATGTTTCAAATTCGTAAAGATGGATTCAAAGATCATTCAGCTGTTATTGAACAACTTGATTTAGTACCAGAAGAGGATCAATTTACTCATTTATTAACTTTAGATTCTGCAAAAGATCCACAAGATATCCTAAGTAATTATTATATTTTTTTATACTTTTTAGTTTTTATTAATTTATAATACTAAATTTAAAATAAAAACTTTTTCAGATGTTTATAAATTTGATCCTGACTTTGAAGCTAATGAAGAACGTTATAAATCACTAAAAGCAGAAATATTAGGATCAGATAATGAAGATGAAAGTGGATCTGAAGATGATGATGATGCTGATGATGATGATGATGATGATGACGACGACGATGAAAACAAAGGTAAAATAATCCTTAATTTTAAAATAAATATTTTATTTAATTATATGAGTATTCATAAAATAATAATTATTGATTAATTATAGTTATACCTATAATAATCAAAAATATAAATATAAAATAGAATTGATGGTTAGCAACAATTCTCTCAAAATTTACTTTTGTAGATATTGTCGTATCTCATATTATTTTAAATTTACTTATATTACTTTAAATTTAATTTATTTACAATAAATAATTGATGTAATAATATATTTAAAGACATAAGGAATAAAAAATTATTGTAATAAGGCATGTGTGCCATGATTGGCGATACAATTTAATAACATGTATTTGGATGTAAGCGCTGCGTAGAAAAAAAATTTGGACATAAGTGTCTTTTATTTTTTTAATTGGTTATTATATAATATATTATAATTATGAACAATTATATAATTAAAAAGACGAGCTGATAATCCTATCGCAGAGATATAGGTGTGCAAATCATAGTGTTTAATTTTAATTAGAATTTGAATGCAATGATAAACCATTGCATTCGAAAAACGGTTCTGAGCGAAGTTCAGTCAGATAATGTAGGTATTGATTAATATATTGCCGTTTTGTCCAAATTTTTTCATTATAAATTATATACATAAAAACGAGAATTTTACAAAATATTCAAATTCTTATATTTTGTAGAAAAATTAATGTCATGGTTCCAAAATTTTACCACATATATATAATACCCAATAAAATTTTCAAGTCCAACTTAAAAATTGCCCAAGTTATTGTCAAATATTGATATCGAATTCGTCGAAATTTCAGTTTTTGTGAAAAATGCCGTTTTTTTATACCGCTTAGGGTCAAATTTTGAGAATTTTGAAAAATGATCTAAATAAAGTATCAACTACATCCACTTTCCAGTCGGAAATATAGGCTATTTGTGAAAATTGGAGCATTATTTCGGGTAGTAAAAGTGTCTTCAGAATAAAAAAAAAAAGCATACATCATTATTAAACCAATACATTTTTATCTAAAAAATATTATTACCTATATTTCATTTGAAGTCTTTTAATATTTGGTTTTAATATAATTTTAAGGTTATAATTATAACACAATACACAATGTTAAAAAAATATGCTAATAGCACTCCTAAAAATTTTTTATAAATGACGCTTATCCCTTTTTCCTTTACTCATTGTTTTACAGAGTTGATTTTTTATTTCAATTATACATTATTTATCAATAAAGTTATAGTACATTGAAAATTTTCATTTCATAATCTATTTATTTAATTAGTTATTTCTTATTAAATACTAATACTGATGCTTCCTTTATTCAACTAATAACTGCAATCACTCTTATTACTTTGGCCATACCTTACGTATAGTTTATATTAAGGTAAAAATGTATATTTTAATATAATATGTAATGTTTTATAATTTAATTATTTAATATTATTTAATATTTTATAATTCTGTACTTTCTACATTCTATTATACTTTTATAATACAATATAATATAATTGTTAAATTGTATGTCCAAAATTATTTTAAATTAATAGTTATATATGCGTGAATATTTATATATATTATTTAATATATTTTTTTTTTTTTTTAGAAGGAGAAGGTAAAGTGATTATAGATAACACAGAAACCAACATGATATCATTAAGAAAAACCATTTATTTAACAATACATTCATCATTGGACTATGAAGAATGTGCGCATAAACTAATGAAAATGCAATTAAAACCTGGCCAAGAAATTGAAATGTGTCATATGTTTTTGGATTGTTGTGGTGAACAAAGAACATATGAAAAGTTTTTTGGCCTTTTAGCCCAGGTATTTATTTTATTATAAATATTTAGGGTCTTTAACTATATATAAATATATAGTAGAAAGTTGTTATTACCAACAATTAGTATTGATTTAAATAGTCATTTTTACAATATAATTATATAACTAATAATATTGTATAATACTATAATGCATAAAATAAACAAATATTTAAATATATTATAAAATTTATAACATATTTCAAAAAGATAAAATATATTTTTTCAGTCATTTTTAATTATGATTAATTTAAATATTTGAAATTAAATAGTCCAGTATGATAAAAATAAGATCTATTCAATATTACATTATTAATAACTAAGATTTATACTTTATTGAAGATTCAATAGAAAAATTTAATTTAATATCTATAATTTATAAATTCAATATTAATTTGTATTTGTATTTTTTTTTTTTTTTTTCAGCGATTTTGTCAAATAAATAATGTGTTTATTGAACCATTAGAAAAAATTTTTATTGATAGTTATGCGACTGTCCATCGTTTAGAAACAAACAAATTAAGAAATGTTGCCAGATTTTTTGCACACTTATTATTTACAGATTCTATATCTTGGATAGTTTTATCTACAATGCATCTAAATGAGGAAGAAACTACTTCCTCTAGCAGAATTTATATAAAAATTTTATTTCAAGAGTTAGCTGAACATATGGGACTTAATAAATTAAATACTAGAGTTCAGGATCCGTTAGTAAACATTTTCTATTTTCAACAATTAATTTGTTTTAATACCATTTTATGTATTAAGAAAATTATATTGATTTTTTCAGTGAATTAAGAGTAGCATTTGAAGGATTATTTCCTAAAGATAATCCCAAAAATACCAGATTTTCTATTAACTTTTTTACTTCTATTGGTTTAGGTGGTTTAACGTAAGTAACTTAATATTTTTTATGATAATTTTTATTCTAATTTAATTTTTTTTTAGTGATGAGTTAAGAGACTTTTTAAAAGTTCAACCTAAACAAGTGCCTGCTGTTGCTCAAATCATTGACCAATTGTCCGAGTCATCAGATAGTGATAGTGATAGTAGTACAAGTAGTAGCAGCAGCAGCAGTAGTAGTAGTAGTAGTAGTAGCAGTAGTTCCAACAGTAGTAACAGTTCAAGCAATAAAAGTAATAACAACAATGTCATACAAGGTGAATATACTTAATATAATATACATAACTAACAAAAATAGTTAAATATAATAAAAAGTAAAATAAAATTATTAAATAAAAAATATAAGTAGTAAAAATGTGTACTATTAATTTACATATTCCACGTTCATCAATTATAATTAGATGATATATTTAAAATTATTTTAAGAAGAAAAGTTATTTATTTTATTTATTTAATTAATTATAATTCAATGATTTTCATATTGTATAATATAAAAAAATTAACAATGTAAAGGAAAATTATGTAGATTCCATTTTTTTGTAATAAAAACATTCTTAAACTTTTTTTACATGTATTAGTTTACAATTTTAATATCAAACCATACTGAAGAGTGAATACTAGTAAAGTTGATATTTTCTAATTGTATTGTTATTTTTACCACACAAAAAATATGGTATTACACATGTTTAATAAAATTAAATAATTTTTTATTTTATTTTATAGGCAATAAAATGAATAAAAGAAATGATATGGTAAATAATATTATGGAACAAAAGCAAAATGAAACATCTAAAAGAAATGAAGATAAAAATGAAAAATGTAATAAAAGGAATGAAGGTCATGAAAAGCTTAATAAAAGAAATGAAGATGAAAAATCTAAAAGGAATGAAGAAAGAAACAAAAATGAAAGGTCAAGAAAATATGATGGACGGAATGAATATGAAAAATTAAGAAGACAAGATGAAAAAAGAGATTTTGATAAACCCAGAAGATATGAAGAAAAAAATGAAAGTAATTCAAGAAGATATGAAGAAAAAAATGAAAGTAATTCAAGAAGATACGAAGAAAGAAAAGAAAACGACAATCCAAGAAGAAATGATAGAAAAGAAAACGACAATCCAAGAAAATATGATGAAAGAACTGAAAATGATATATCAAGAAGAAATGATAGAAAAGAAAATGACATTTCAAAAAAATATGATGAAAGAATTGATAATGAAATATCAAAAAGAAATGATAGAAGGAATAATGATATTCCAAGAAGACATGATGATAGAAAGGAAAATGATATATCAAAAAGAAATGATAAAAAAGAAAATGATAAATATAAAAAATATAATGAAGATAGAAATCAAAATGACAAATATAGAAAAACTGAAGATAGAAAAGAAAACAATAGACCTAGAAGAAATGAAGAGAAAAAGGAATTTGATAAATCAAGGCGAAATGAAGAAAATAAGGAATATGATGATAAATCAAGGCGAAATGAAGAAAATAAGGAATCTAGAAGAAAATATTGATTGTTTTGATTTTACTTATATTATATATAATTTGTATACATTTTTCATTGATAATTATGAAAATGAACGAATCAAATTAATTATGTTAACAAAATAATCATAAATTATTTTCTTTAATGAATAATTTTATGATATAGGACTAAATTATTTAAGTAAATAATTAATGTTGTAAATAGATTGTTAATATTAATAATTCAATTAAATTTATTGATCAATAATATTTAAAGTATTATATTATAATTAAAACCGATTAACAATACAAAATTAAACAAAAATACTATGATTAATAATAAAGTAAATTCTAATATTGTAAAGGCACTGCCTTATATTAATAAAAGATGCCATTTGACAAATAAAATGTTAAATTGTGCTTTCAGAAGGCACAATCTAACTTCTAATTATGTAAAATTTAAATACTAAGTTACTATTGTTATCTCCATTATTTTATTATACAATATTTTTTATTCCTTAAACATATTATATATTATTATTCAATATATTGAGCAAAATGTGCGCATTTAACTGATTCTTTTTATATCATAATAATTGGTTACAATTATTTTTGTAGTAATATTTTTTAGACACTACTCGTGTAAACTATTACAAAGAACTGTAATGTGGGCTTGAACATAAATACAAATATAGGTACAATATAAAATTTTATTTTACTAATTGTGTCAAACTAACAATCAATAAGGTATTATACTATTATACATACAAGTTTTTAACTTATCAGTAACAAAATAAAAATGAATATAATAATGATTATTATGTACATAATATAATGCAGATGGCTGTAAATTATTAACAATAATTAAAATGTTGTAGATTTGTAAACATTAATATAGGTAACTAAGAGCTCATACAACTTGATAATATTATACCGAGTCTTTTAAAGAAGGTTAACTTCACTATTAATTATAAGATTTATTATTTTTTTTATATAAATATCCATATTATATTATCAATTATAACTTATGTTAAAGTATTTTGGACTTATCTGACAATTATGAATAATAATATTGTAATTTTAATTATAACATAATAGCTTCAATCAAGTCATCATAAGGGCATACACAGATTTCAAATTCAGAGGCGGCAGAAAATAATTTCGACCTAAGTTTTGGTCAAATCCAACCCCTTAATTTAATTGATTTTATAGTTAATTTTAAATATCACAATTATATTGTATCATTTGCTATTTAAAATGGTGAATTTTTTACAAATTTAACAATCGCAATCACCAAAAAAATGCACTTTCCTATAAATTCACAGCCCTAATTATCAACATTAAATTATTTTATTTATGATAGAAGAATTTTGAAGTTTGTTATTATATTATTAATTTTATGGTATTTAAAATTTTTAATTCATTCAGATAAAATTGAGAGGTGTGAAATTTCAAAAGTTATCGATCGATAACGATACTTTGATGAATCAGTATGTTCAGTAGCCCCCCATGGTATTTTCAAAACCTGGCGCCTATGCATTGGTGTACCAGTGTGGGGCGATGGGGGCACTCCGTAATCCATAGAATAAATTAATTTATAATTTAACTTCTACGTCTTTATCATAAGATATGAAAAAAGTTTTTACATAAAAAAAATTAATATTATGTAAGTACCTGCATAACATTTTTGTTACCTATTTTATATTTTTACATATGTGTGAAACTGTGAAATATTATTTTATTTAACCTAACAAATGAGCCTATGCTTATACTTAATACATCTAGACAAAACAAAAAATCTAAATAAATATTTTTTAACTCTTTTTTTTTCATATTTATTGTAACATATTTAAATAAATTATTCATAAAAAATAAATAATAATAATGGTCTTAATTGATATATGATTTGTATTGATGTTGTGATCATTACTTTACTTTTTATATTAGATTTAGAAGTGCATAAGACGGTATAGCTAATATAGAATTTAATATTATTAAT
This sequence comes from Tetraneura akinire, assembly GCA_021307375.1. Lineage (NCBI taxonomy): Eukaryota > Metazoa > Arthropoda > Insecta > Hemiptera > Aphididae > Tetraneura > Tetraneura akinire. Next base: position 1,759,985 of record JAIUCT010000020.1, on the reverse strand, counting down.
ATAATTTTCTTTATAAATAAAATAAATTAGTTATAAATTATAATTCTATTATTATACTATATTAAACTATACAATTATAAATTATAATTATATATATATGTATTTAAATATTTACTAGACAATATATTAATATAATATGTAGGTATTTCTAAATATTGTTTGATGAATCTACAACTGACAATTCTTAATCTAATTATTATTCCTCGTTCTTTTCAATAGTTTTAATTAAAACTGATAATATTGAATAAGTCATATGCATGACCTGCAATGTAAACATAATATATAGTAAGTAACATGATTTTAATAACGAAAGCATTTTTAAAGTAAAATCATTTAGTATTAGTTAGTTTGTTGTATAAATACATAGTTTTAATATAATTTTAATATTGTTAGATATTTATATAATGTAGATATGTCGCATGTGTTATAAAATATACCATCACACTTCGGTTTAATAAAAAAATATTTAATATGAAATTACGTGAGTTAAGTAGGTACGTACACTTGCAAACAATACTAAATTTATTGTTTTCTTCCCCGTTAGCCGTATATTCATATGGTTGCACCTATCGATTGACATATTTATCATAATCAGTTTTCTAAATGGAACATTTCTCTTTTCCCAACCACCGGAGTACATCGCGAAGTGCAATGCTTCTTTCTAAAGTATAATATAATAATAATTTTAATAACACAATATTATAACAATAACAATTAAAATTAACAATATTATAGGATGTTAATTAGATATTTTACAGGAATCATAATAACTTAATTAACTTCATGTTTAGGTATATATAAATGATTATTGGCAAAATGAATTTTAATTAATTTCCGGTGCCCTGAGCGTAACAATTTAAGAGACATAAAATAAACTGAAAATTATTGAAATTAATGTATATATAAATATATATAATATATATATATATTAAGGCTTTTCACTCGAATAGTTTTCAAAATATTCAAAAATTCAAGTTATGGCATTTGGGTGTTTATGGTATTCGGATTTTCAAAACACCTCATTGCTCATTGAATTATGTTATCAGATCAGATATTAGGGTGCTCTTAACCGTTTTAATTCAGGTTAATATTGGTCATTAACTAAACACATAAATGATTAAATTATATGCTTATTTTCTATGTAAATTACTAGACTATATGAAATGTTAAAATTTTTATTTATCCAAAAATATATAGGTACAAAATATTGTATTGGAATACATTTTAATTGATACCCGGTTTTATAGGTTAACAAGTATTTTTTTTTTATATTTATGTTATGCGTTAATTCGGGTTATTTAAATAAACACTATTCAGGTTAATAAGGGTTTCAGGTGTTGATTTTAAGGGTTTTAGTGGAGTTAAAGGTTGTGATTAATTCAATTACAAAGCCCTGATTTATATAATATATATATATATATATGGCAAAACTTCAAATTGCGCCTTTTTTAATTTTGAATTATAGGTATCACTAAAAAAAAAAAAAAAATTTCACAAACAAATAAACGAAAACCATTTATATTTTTTTATTAAAATTACAAATGGTTTTCGTTTATTTGTTTGTACAATTTTTTTATTTATTTTTTTTTTTTAGTGATATAATTCAAAATTAAAAAAGGTGCAATTTGAAGTTTTGCCACGGCAGCAATATTTGGTTGCTACGGCCCTAGTATTTCTACAGAATAAAATGAATCAGAATTAATTATCTTTATAAATAGATTTATAAAATTTTTTAAAATATTATAAATATATAATATATAGGTATATGTATATTTAAATATTTCATATAGGTACATACTTCTTCGCTGAGTTTGTCAAATAAGTAGCAGTTTATGTAAAAATAATAAATAAAGATGAGTGGAGTAAATACAGTTTTGAAATGCAATGCGTTCAATAATTCAACACCATCATAATAATTCTGTAATGTACAAATACCATCTTGTATAATAATATTTATGTCTACACAGTACACTTATTTATAATGTGTTTACCATCACTGTTAAACTCCATGATAGTATTGTGATGATGGAAGGCACAAAAATTTGCACAAACATATCTGTATTAAATATTCGAAGAATACTTTTCGTATTTCTGCAAGAAATTTAAATGTAGATAATTAAAATAATATAATCAAAAAAATTAATCATACGTCATAAATTAATAATAATAGGTAATATATTTTGATATTGTTGAAATTGAAAATCTTTTAAGATATCCAAATTAAAATATTGGTCATCAATTCATCATAAAATAACGTAGAATACTTAATAGATAATATTATTTTAATTTGATTGGTAAAGGAATATTTGAATATCGAATATGGTGAATTTATTTTAGTAAGTTTTGTAAGTGTTACATACAATCTACAAATATTTTAATTACCGCATAACATATTGATGGTCATGAATTAAAATCTTTAGATCATTTATTAATATCGCTTCTTTTTGTTTCAGAGTTAGTTTATTATTATCTAAAGATTAATTAATACAGAAAATTAATGTTGATATTGACAAAATATTAAAATATAAATTACAAATACTTTAAACTTACCGATTATATCCTTATGTGTTATGTCGAAATTACTGAATGAATTTCCAATGGTTTTTATTTGAAATGTCATTACTATACATAACGATATTAATAGGAAATCATAAAAAATAAGACTATGAGTCCATAGAAATAATATAAAAACTTCAAATATGTAATAAAATGAAAAATTCTCGTTGTAAAATCTGTCAGTTCCCGGAAACACAAAATTAAATACGTTACGGCGGAAATGGTAAATTGTATCCCCGCGTTTTAAAATAATGACTAGGTGTTTCATTAATAATGGTTCCGACATCCATATAAGTGCTGATGCAGCCCACAAAGAAATCATTAAAATTACAAATGACTTTGAACGCATTTTACCAATTTCCAAAATTTTACAGTCATGAAATTTATATAAAAAATTATTTGTGGTTGTTAATTTTATACATTGCCATATCGAATTCGAGTATTTAATTATGCGGTAAAGTTTATAAGTAGATAGGAAACTACAAACGAGATATTGTATATAAGGTTGAACGTTAATTAAATCATTCGATTTATTTGAAAAATAACATATATTAGTGATGATTAAACATAAAACTCCAAAACCAATTATCATTTCTGATATAATTACAAGTTTCATTATGTTTATACCGAACAGTTTTCTAGTTTGTGAATTTATAAGTTGTAAATATCCAATCATTCTCATTAGTGTCGTAGAAATCATAAAGTTATCCTCTTCTTTTATTGCCATTTTTAGAACTGTGTTATAGTTATCCAAACAAACTATAATAATAAACACAAATCCATTAGAGTAGTTAAGAAACATTAAATATCTTATTATTTTATAATTATAGATTTATAGCCATAATATTCAAAATTTATTTTACTATAAAGAAATATTATTGGGTTTGAACATTTTTATATTAGGTTTTGATGTTTGAACAGAACTGAAGAATGAACACTCCGTATACGCAGTGTCGACGTGTCGTACATAATAGGGGAGGGGATAAAAAAAAAATTGTGATATTGATGAATTTCTAATTATTAATCATCCGTGTATTTATCCGTCTGTTGGGAAAGTTCCTTTTTAAAAAGATCCGTTCCATTCCTCGTTCTTTTCCTAAAATAATATGAACTCGTTCCAGATCCCCGTTCCTTATTTAAAAAAGGAACTCGTTCTAGATCTAGTTCCTCTAAAAAAAGAACACGTTCCATTTTTTGTTCCTTTTCTTAATCAAGTTATTAAAAAATTAGATAAAAATCGTATTATGTTTAGTAATAACAACTAATAGGTAGGTAACTATAATAATATTATTATTATTAATAGATGCACTATACATTTACTATACATTAACACATATAAAAATTTACATTTATAAAGCATTTTAATGAAATATTAATATATAATATTAAATAAAATAAATATTTTATTAGGTATTTCATTATAGATTAAATGTATTTTAAAATTAATTACATAACTAACAACAATATATTTTATTTTAATATAACTTACCAATTTCTTTAGGATCTGATATGATAGGTTCTGGTATTATGATAGGTTCTGGTATGATAGTTTCTGGTATAAAAGGTTCTGGCATGATAGGTTTTGGTATGATAGCTTCTGGTATGATAGGTTTCGGCTCGGGTTTCGGTATGATAGGTTCTGGTGTGATAGATTGTTCTTTTGTAGATGGAAATTTCTTTATAACTGGCATTGAATCGTCTACATCAAAGGAATCATGCTTATCAGGTGGTTTTATTAGATCATTTTGAGGTTTTGATGATTTGAAAACAAATTCTTTTAGAATAAATTTACCTTTACTTCCAGATGACATTTTTATTTTTAGAATACTCAAAACACTGGAAAAATAACATTATGATCTATTTTATTTATTTAAAAGTAAATATAGTAATAAGTTGATTATAGAGCGTTATAGTATAGGTTGCATAGGTATTTAAAAATATTTTTATTAATATATAAAACAATAATTATTAACTATGTAGTGAGAGTGAGCTTACGCCTAACAAAAATATTCTATAACACTATGGGTCTTGCCATACAGCGATTTTTACGCCAAACGCTTTTACAATGGTATACGATGGCGACATTTTTATAACGAAATATTTGTATGGCAGTAAAGCAGTAAACTATAACTATCTACATATGAACGATTGTTTACATTTTTGTCATACAATTATTTAATTTACTTTTCAATTTATGTATGAAAACACTTTTACGACCCGAAATAATGCTCAAATATCACGAATAGCATATGTCTCCCGTTACAAAGTGTATCTAGTTGGTACTTTATTTAGATCATATTTCGAATTTTTCAAAATTGACCCTATACGGTAGAAAAAATGACGAAAAAACGGCATTTTTCACGAAAACTGAAATTTCGACGAATTTGATTTCAATATTTGACGATAAGTCGATAACTCGGGCAATTATAGCGATTTTTAAGTTAGAGACTTTAAAATTTTATTGGGTGTTCACATAGCTCTTATATATATGTAGTAAAAATTTTTGAACCGTTACCTTAATTTTTCTACAATAGGACTTTGAATATTTCGTAAAATTCTCGTATTTACGTATATAATGTTTGATAAAATTGACAATTTTGGGCATTTAGGTTTGCTTTAAATTTTTTGCTCAATACTTAGATATACTCTTATTGAGCCATTTAAGGGTATATATCGGTGTAACTACTCGTATATATAAAATAAAAAAAAAAAAAGGACGAGCTGATACTCCTGCAGGGATATAGGTGTGCAAATCATGTATTTATTGTATTTAATATTATAATTATAATTTGAATGCAATGATAAACCATTGCATTCGAAAAAACGATTCTGATCGAAATTCAGTCAGATAATGTAGGTATTTTTTTCAATTTTGACATTTTTTATTAAATATTTAAAACGCAAAATTTTATCACACATATAGTAGGTACTTAAATTAACACTCTATACAATTTTCAAGTCTCTAAGTTTTATATAAATGCTCATAAAATCCCTTGTCACCTAAATGACTATATCTGAAAGAACTTCGCTCAAAATAGTTTTTCCAATTGCAATGGTTTATCATTGCATTTAAATTCTAATTAAAATTAAACGTTATGATTTGCACACCTGTATCCCATGTGGCAGGAGTACAGCTTTTCTTTTTGATATTTTAAATTTAAACAGCTATAAAAAAATAACCGTAAATGTAATAATTTACATTTAATTGGAACTGAGTTAAGTAAAATGTATTTCAGCTTAAATAAAATTTCAAAAATTTCAAGAAAAATATTTGTCAATTATATTTATCATATTGTATAATATTGTAATATAGGTAATAAGAAAAATCCATATAAATAATTTAAATATTGATTTTACTAAAATTTCAACTTAAAACAGCTATACAAAAAAATTGAGACTAAAGATTTTTCTAATATTTTAAATTAATGTTAAGTAATATATAAATATATGCTTCAGTAAAATTTTCAGACCTTAATGCTTAAAATTGCCAATATATCAAACATTATATTATATAAAAAAAAAACCAGAATTTTACGAAATATTCAAAGTTCTATATTTTGTAGTAAAATTAACGTATCGGTTCCAAAATTTTACCACATTGATATAATATCTATGTTAATGCACAATAGAATTTTCAAGTCTCTATCTTCAAAATTGCCCGTGTTGTCGTGAAATATTGAAATCGAATTCGTCAAAATTTCAGATTTCGAGTAAAATGCTGTTTTTTCGTCATTTTTTCGTCATTTTTTCGTCATTTTTTCTACCGCTTAGGGTCAATTTTGAGAAATTCAAAAAATGACCTAAATAAAGTACCAACTACATCCATTTTCCAACCCGAGCCATATGCTATTCGTGATAATCGGAGCATTATTTCGGGTAGTAAAAGTGTCTTCATACTTAAAATTAAAAAAAAAAGATCTGATCTCCTGCCGCAACATAAGATACAGGTGTGCGAATCATAGCGTTTAAATTTAATTAGAATTTTAATGCAACGATAAACCATTGCATTCGAAAAAACGATTCTGAGCGAAGTTCAGTCATATTATAATTTTCATTTGAACTAAAAATATCACCTTAAGACAGCTATAAAAAAATTTGAGATTAGGGATTTTTCTAATATTTTAGAATGATGTTATGTAATATGTAAGTATACTTCAGTAAAATTTTCAGACTTTAATACCGAAAATTGCCAATTTTATCAAACATTATATACGTAAAAACGAGAATTTTACGAAATATTTAAAGTCCTATACAAGTATTTTGTAGAAAAATTAACGTAACGGTATGCTATTCGTGATAATCGGAGCATTATTTTGGGTAGTAAAAGTGTCTTCATACTTAAAAACAAAAAAAAAAATGACACTTATCGTTGTATAACCAATACATTCTTTGCTACGCTAAGAATCCAAAAGAGACTAGAATTTTTATTATAAAAAATTAATAATATAATATGTTACATGTATAAAATTATATAGATACTATGTGCATATTAAATAGTATTAAACCTTTATATTTGTTTTGTTATTTTGCCTATTAATATTTATACGTGTAAAGTGTTTGATTGTTAGGAAAATAGGTAGTTTTAAAGGGAAGGAATTAGTGTTTGTTATTTTTTTTTAATCTCCCCCTCCATACAGTGGCGTAACTGGATAAAATATACCGGAAGTGCAAAATTTATTTAAATTGGCTTTAAAAAAAAAAAAAATTATATTTTGGATCATATTGAAGCGGTACTACAGTGCGACGCAACCACGATAATGAGTTCCCGTTCTCAATGTATAATATTAGTGTTATAAATTATAATATTTAATTCAAGAGATGCAAAATGTTTGCACCTCCAAAAAAATGTATGGTGGTTCAACGCGTATACCGGTCGACTTTTGAACAGTACTTCATATCACAATTTTATAAATTATATTTATTTTATAATAATTGTCAATTACAAATGTAAATACAAATTTATTATTTCAATAAATAGTTTACTTACCAGGTATAAATAATGTAACTATACAATATAATATAACACAATAGACTTATTTATCTTTAAGACAATGATATGACTATCACGACGTTCGACGTGGAACTAACAGCCAAGTAACAATATAAATGCTTACGTTTTAATATAACTTTTTTACATTCTTAAATATTTTATTTGCTATATTTATTGATTTTCTTTAAATCATTTTATAAATAAAGGTAAGCATATAATAAATTATACTTAAAACTATTCACATGGTATATTATTATTATAATACCTTTATAAATAATTTAAATTCACAATAAGTTAGATTTCATCATTGATGAATATTGAATGGTATACGATTTGTATACTATGTGTAATAAAACATATATCATTTTTGATATACCTACCTACTACAGACAAGAATAATATAATTTATAATTACTATGGTCGTATGATGTCAAAAATTCAAAATACCTTGGAAATAATAATCAATAAAACTTTAAATTATAGTATATTAATATAATAATATACAATATATTTATTAGGTACCTATTATTTATTACTTTTTGGAATTCGATTTCAATATTTTAAAATTTTAGAAGTTTAGTCGTGTTTCTTTTACAAAAAACCTATAATTATTATGAAGTTCAATCGCAACTAAACGAAAAAACTAGAAAAGAAAAATACTGTTATTTTGTTGCGTGGACTCCCAAGGGTAATAATAGTACCTATATAATAGTTTTCTATATATACCTATCCGAATTTTTATTTTTATATCGCATTAGTAACACTATAATATATTTTCTGCTTAAAATTTTCCATACTACAACAGTCACGAAATGGATGTGGAAACTTCTTTATTATTAGCATTGATTATAGAATAGACTATTTCTATAATCAATGTTATTAGCTATGCTTTACTAATTACCTACAGCCTCCCAGCCATTGCGTTTAGAACTTTGCATAATCTTCATGTTGAAGATTCCATATAGCGGACCAGTTCTCTATTTCACTAATGAAATCTCAGTGTTTATATTATCAATATTTTAACAATCGACGCCATAAATTCAAAACACTGACTGATTAAGTGATTTTATGACAATATTATTTTGTCATGTAAAATACTAAATTAATAATAACAGTAAAATCCGTATACAAAGCCGCATTTATTATACCTCTAACGCGCCACCGTTGTACCACAAAAATAGTCGCGTGGTTGCAGCCACGTGTGAAAGGTACAACTTAAAAAATATGTATTGTAATAAGTGGCGCCACTTTTAGTCGCCGGATTCTATGGCGAAGGCAACTACTGCGACCGTTCGAAGCGCTTCTAATTTGTGGCTGTAGCCAGGGCCTATTTTGTAGTGAACCCCGACACAAAGTGTGTAATCCGAAATTGAAAGTGTGCACTACGGATTCGAAAAATGTGTACCTACTAAATTAGTAAATTCTAATAAATAAAACTACTGGCTAGATAATAGGTACCTAGTATCAATATAGTAAGCATTATTCAAATTTTTCAAAACGAATATTTTAGTTTTTTTATTATGTCTCACTTATCATTGACGATAATGACGACTTTCGTGAATCTAATATCATCGAAAAAACGATTCTGAGCGAAGTTCAGTCAGATAATGTAGGTATTGATTAAAATTTTGTCATTTTTTATTAAAAATTTAAAACGCACAGATAAACGTGATTTTTGATGCTAATATGTTTTATATGTCTATGATTATCACCAACAAAATATAAATTGAATGTGATAAACAATAAAAGATAATGAAAATATAATGATTGATAAAATTGGAAATTTTGGGCATTACTTAACTACATACTTAAATCAATTCCAATTAATTGTGAATTATTACATTTATGATTATTTTTTTTTAGCTGTTTAAAGTATAACAGAAAGGGAAGGGATACAGGTGTAAAGAGGATAGTGTTAAATTTTGATTACAATTTGAAATAAATCATTAATTACATTCGAAAAACAATTCTGAGCAAAGTACTGTCAGATTTCGGAATTTAGGTGACTCATTTAAGAGTTTTATGATAAATTATTTATATTTAAATAAAGACTAATAAATGTAAAAATTTTAATTGGTACATATACTATCTGATGAACGATGAACTTCTCTCAAAATCGTTTATGTAATGATTTATCATTGCATTCAAATTGTATTCAAAATTCATCACTATCCCTTCCCTTGCTTTTTTTCTTCATATTTTTGCATTACGTCTACAATCGAGTTAAATAAATTCTATAATTTAATAAAATTTATAATTATTAAACGTATTTAACTTTTAACCAATTTTAATATATTATTCAAGAAAACAAATCGTTTCTATTCGATTTCGCACAATGGTACCCACCACCTACCTACACGCTTAGTGACAGGTCTGCAGATTGAGAATATTGGAGTGGACTGTAGACGATTTATTTGACTATATAATATATAATTGGATACTGTGAACCCAAAAAATCCGTTTGAATTTTTCAATTTTAAATAAATAATCCATTTTCACCATTTGTATGTTCCTATACTTGCTGACCGAATGCATTTGTTTTACAACGGGAGTGTCCAGTGTCCTTTTTTATTTCACTTAAAAATTTAAGATAGAAACATAGGTTTGCAGGTTATGTATGAAGTCATGAAGATACATTTTTGAAAATAAATATTGTCAAATAACTTTATACAGTAAACACTTGGGGTTTAGTTTTTCGATAAAAAGAAATTTATCCTGACCATACATTTTTCTGGCGGTACCTAATTATCGTATCGATTTTCTCAAACGATACTACGATAGGAATAACTTTGCCAAACATTTATAAAAAAAAAATAGGTAAATTTGCGATAATTATTTAAAAAAAAAAAAGTATTTCAAAGTCATTAAAATGGAATAGGTACATGTACCTATAGTATTAATTTTAATAATATAATCTTTGAGATTCACCTAAACATTTGTAGGTGAAAACCTAATCATTTTTACTTATTTGTAATTATTTTATAGAAAATAATTTTTATTATTTTTACTTTATTTGTAGGTGCTTACCTAATCATTTTTACTTAAATGTTAGGTACCTAGATCTTAGGTATTATATTTTAAAATACTTTATAGTAAACTTTAATATTTCTTTAATTAAATTATTGATTTTGATTTTTAAAATTAAGACTGATGTCAGTACATAAATAAAACAGGTAAACTAATCAGTACTTAACCATATACGAGTATTATACTTCAATTTAATATAAAAATTGTATATTATCTAAAATAATTCTATAGGTATTTTTAATTAAAAAAATTATAAAAATATAATATAGCCTATAAATTATAAATATTATAATTATAATCATAATCAACGATCTATAGTATTGTACTACTATTGTATATTAAACAGTTATCTAGCTGATTTTTACTTAGGTATAATAGGTACCTCCTACCTGTAATCACTTGAAAATAAAAGCTTTAATTCAAAAATCAAATTTCAAAATATTAAATAAAAAATATTATAACATAAGTACCTAATTATGTACTTATTGTGTATTTGTATTATTACAATAAATCTTCAGATTAAATGAAACACATTTTATTTTTTATTTTTGTAGCATAATATATATTATATACCACCTACCCAATAAAAGTTATTTATACTTATTTAATTTGAGATTTCTATATAAAATTAATTTCTACAGGAAATCAAATCCGTGGCTTAACTAACTGTACGACGTTGAAAATAATTTCAAATAAAAAAATATAATATATTTTATTATTATTAAAAGCCATTCTCTCCGAATTTAAAACTGTGACAGTGTATAATATTATTTTTATACATTAAACACAATATTCGGCCACAGGACATTTTTATCCTTCGTATTTCAGTATTTGTATACTTAATAATAATAATAAATTATTACAATTACCGGATACAACAACGGCGCAGTGCCGCAGTACACATTTCCCCAGTGAATATAACAAAATATTTATGGTCTTCTCATCATCGTATTATACCGAGTTGTGCATATTTCATTGTTATTTTAATGGCCGACCGCGGTTAATTTTCGAAATCAAATAATAATTATTATATTAAAATGTGTACCAATATCTATTTATTTTATATTTTTCACAAAAACATTTCGTGAAACAAAACATATTGTAATAAATCGTTTAAAAGTGGAATCAGAATTCGTTAATCGTTTACGAGATCGAGATGGTAATATTTAAATATTTTCATCGTTGATGCAAGTATATTATTCTATAATAAATCGACAATATATATTGTATAGGTGCCTATAAAAATACTAAAAATTGTATTCCGTTTTAATTTTTAACATTTCGTACCATGATTACAAATTTCAGTACAGGTATAATATTTTATAGGTGTATAAAAATATAATATTATTTATCTACCTAAATACAGTACCGAAATACCCATAATACGGAATAGACGTCCGCCTAGGGGCCCCATGACAACAGAATGTACAACTTTTTTTCTTATTTTTATAATATATTAAAATACATTTTCTCTTACGTAAAAAATGATTAATAATCAATAATTATTTTAATTTTATTGGACAAAAAAATTATTTTTCAGATTTTATTTGTAAACATTTTTACATTTTTATAATAATAGTAGGTAATAATTATAATTCACTCGTTATTTATTACCTATATAATAGATTATATTTGTCTGGAAATATAAAAATTAAACTATAAGAAAATATTTATGAATGTAGATGTTTTATACATCTAACATTGACACATTTTGAATGACGATTATACTATTCAGATAATCTGATTCAGATTCACTATTTGTCCCTATAATGCACCACAATCGGTGTTTTCTATAGTTTTCGTCATCCGTATGGGTTGATTTACGCGATATATTTCTATAAACAGGAATAATGAAACTAATTAACTAACCTTAAAGCTAATATTGCAATACCAGCATCACGATATTGAACAAATTAATTTTTAAAAATAAGATGGAATCTATGTTCCCTAATGTTATGATAGCATTAAAAATTTATACATACCTCATGATTACGAACGGCGAACGCTTGGTGCAAGAACCTTTTCAAAACAAAAATTATTAAAAAATTGTCATTCATCTGGCGTCTTCCATGTCACAAAACCGTTTAAACTCGTTTGATATTAAGACTACAATAATATATAACGTTTTACAAAAATTAGATTTTAAAGATAGGTACCTCTTATTAAAATTCTTAAAACGTTTATCTCACAAAAATTAAGAAGAGTTAGAATTTAATACAAACAAAGAATTACATATTGTTTATAAAACGAAATGATTGTAATATAAATTATTAGTTAGTGTAAAATTAAAGTTTAAGTTTTAATTGGTCCTAGAAATTTCCATTACCTTGATTAACACAAATGTTTATTACCATGGTATATAATACAATTTTTTTTTTTATCTCAAATCGATAATAAATCCAATATTTTTTAAAATAATATTCATATCATATCTATATCAATCATTTTCAATATGTACATTTATTTTTAACATATTATATTTTAACTCGGCACAATAAAATTAATTTAAACAAATAGAAAACAGTTTAAAGAGTTAATGGTTAAATTTATATTCATAATATTATAGGATAAATTGAAATTTAGATGGTAAAATAATTTGAATAATTGTTTTAAATTTTAATTAATTAATTTGTTTTAATAAAAAACAAATTAGATACAAATTATTTCTTTATTTTTGTAGATTTAGTATTTAATAAAACAATAGGTAAACAACATTGTACAATAATCAGTAGGTATCAATATATATATTATATATAATATATTATATTATATTAGTAATATTACAATTAGAAACTTATCAATTACCATAACTCATAATTATAGGTAGGTATTAGTAAATTAAGAAGCAAATAAACTTAAATTAAAATTTTAGTTAAACTATATACTTTTTTTATGTCAAAAGTTAAATATTTAAAAGTAGTTTAAATTAACTTAACTTTAACTTTTATACTTTTTAAGTTGTTCGTGATGTTCGTATCCATCATTGGATTAGTGCATGACGATAATGATAATTAATTATTATTGTTTAAATTTAAACAGTTTGAAGTTTAAACAAAGTCACGTAGGAGCGTGATAATAATATATGGAATAACGTATGAATATAAACGATAGACATCATCATGTAGGACGTAGGTACTTACTTTACATTATACCATTATACGTTTACGCAAACAAGTTAAAAATTAAAGTTAAATTAATTTTAATCTAACTTATCTCACTAAAATTTAATATAGATAATTATTTATTTTTTGGAATATATTTTATTACTCTGGTAATAACGAGTTATTTTTTAACTAAGATGTGCCAATTAAATGCATAATATTAAAATTAAATCGATATTTAAAACTACAATTTTTTTTTAATGTCTATCTTTATATAGGATAATATATGTTATGCGTATATAATATTAATTTAATTTTGCTTGCGGCCTACACCTACTCAATTTCAGCGCGTAAAAAACAATTATATATAACCACAAATTAAATTTCCTCCTAATTTGAGCCAACAACTTATTTTATATATATATAATAAACATAGTTAAAAAAAATACCATTAACCATTAACTAGTTTCGTTATGCCGCCGTATTTTAAAGAAGAAAAAAAAAGGTTATATTTATTAGGGTTGAGTAGGAGGTTAATAAATATATAGTAGGTATAATAATAATGGATCGTATAACAGAGAACTCGACTATTGATTTTTGGAGTTTTACTTTAAACATTTTTTTTTTTTTTTTTTACAATATACCTACCTTAAATTTAAAAGAAAAATTAAATTATATAAAAAAAAAAAATGTGTATTTATGCGATGAGATTAATTTTGAAGTTGTTGATGATGAAATGAGATCTAATTCGGGAGATCAGTTTTTATGTTCGGTTCATCATAATAGTGATGAACGAATCTATAATTAAACGAATAGTACAAATGAACAGAACAAAGACCACGTTTTTTAATCCGTAATTTTCAAGTGTTATTAATTTTTGGAACGGTTTTATAACATGTTCTTTCTTTTTTTTTCATTTCATTGAAGTTATAATATTATGAAACATGGCCGCGATACATGCGAGAAGCTAACAATCCGTATATTGTTCTGAAGCAACCTTCATCCCCCTTAGCCTTAGATACTCGTATATTCATAATTTCCTGGAGCAAATTCGGACAAAATATAAAAATATGATACCAACACATTATTATTTTTTATTTAAATATTTTTATAACGTGTTAACAGGTATACATATTACGCAGGATAACTCACTAAGCAGGCTCGTTTCAGAATTACATAAGAAAAAAAATAGGCATACGAATTTATTATTTATTTCATTCGGCTATTTATCCTTCTCAATTTGATTTACTACAATATACAATTCCCATCAGAAAATGAATAGAAAATATTTATCGAAAAGATTCACGGCGTAACAGAAAACACTTTATCACGAAGTAATGCCCGCAAGTTAGTTGTTTCGTGTATACCTACGTTATTATACATTTATACCCCTCGGGCCTCGAGGGAACATAATTACAATATACACGTTGGAAAATGGTACAATAACTGAATTACGGATCGGTTAAAGCGAGCAATAATGGACCGTATTATTGTGCCAACGAATAATACAAATTAAGTTAAGCCAATTCCCGTTTCTT
Source organism: Tetraneura akinire (assembly GCA_021307375.1). Lineage (NCBI taxonomy): Eukaryota > Metazoa > Arthropoda > Insecta > Hemiptera > Aphididae > Tetraneura > Tetraneura akinire. The sequence continues at coordinate 1,744,773 of JAIUCT010000020.1, read as the reverse complement.
TCTGTACAAAAATAAAACATTAGGCAGGCGTATTCCAAAATATGGATAATTTCGCAAACAGCAACAAAATTATTCCAAATTCTAATAATCCATGAAAGCTTTAATCAATTAAAAACATTAAGTACTTATAATTATCCAATAGGTATTAGTATTAGGTTAAGTTAGGCAATGTTTAACCAAAAGAAAAATTAAGTCACTGAACGATTTTAGTGTAACCAGCGATGAATGCAGGAAAAATTTGTGGGTAATAAAGTTTTAAAGTCAGTTTTAACTTTTTAAGGCAAATTTGAAGAGGAGCGGCAAAAATCTTTCATTGTGACTATTTATTTTTTATTGTGAATATTTATTGTATCATTTGTTGATTACTATATATTTTATATTTTAGTTGTAAATATAGTAATTTCATATTATAGGCATATGTAAATAGATTAGGTTATTAATATTTATATTATTATTAACTTGAAGAAAAATGATAAAAATCAATACAAATTATAGACGCTCATGCTGAGATAACATTTAAGTACATTGGCGGCGGAAAAAAATATTTAATATAATATCAAAATACCTAAAATAACAATTACAAGTTATAACTTTATGTATGGGTGTTCAATGTATTCAATTGTGATATGCAAAAATCTTAATCCTATCCTGGGTAGGTACTTCAATTTATTAGTTACATTACTTACATAATTAAGTGTAACCGTGTAAGAATAAGTATTAGGAAGTGTTTAAATTATATATTATTAATTACTTGTTTAACAGATAATTAAGGTCATATTTTATAAACGTTATATTATAATTTAATTTATTTGAGAAAAATGGAAAGCGACATAATAACTAGGTAACTCATGTTACCTGCTTATTATTATTTTTGTATGTAACTACATGCATTTGTGAACAACGGAACTTAAGGGTTGATGTCACAATTAACGAAATAAAAAATGTAAGAAGAAAATCATTAGTCTCCTAGAATAATAGTGTTTTCTTTTATTTTTATTTGCTCGTAGCCAACAAGAAATATATAATTATACAACATTGGTATATTTTATTGTCCACGTTGCCACCTATTTGATTTTGTAATATTATACTTTTAAGTTTTATTATAATTTTGCCTAAGTGCATTTTATCGTAATATTTACTATAAAATGTGTGTGTGAGTAATGGGTAGGTAGTATAAACATCAAACTAACTATAGTTGTTGTTAATGGAAAAGTGTTATTTTAGTTTTTTGTTATTAAAAACTCGGAATATGTACATATTCAATTTTAATAACCTAATGGGCAAACATATTTTAAAAAATCTATTCACAACTTAAAAAGTAAATACTTCCAAAAGTGTTCTAAAATTTATTAAAATTTGCTCCCAAAACATTTAGGTACATTATAAATACCTATTTAATATATATATTTTAAATTTGTATTAATTGAATAATATAATTACCTAATAAATGTATTCCATATGACCACACATCTATACACTATACTTATACAGAATGAGATAGATATTAATTATTATTATTCATTGGGGTTTTAAAAATTCGGAAATTAAAAAAATAATTTCATTATGGTGTTTATTGGTATTCATTTGGTACGATAATACTTTAACTATTCAATTTCACAATCATCAAGTTTGTATAAATTAATGTTAATTTTATTGATATTTGATAATAAAAACAAATTTAAACTATGAGTATAATAATCTTTAATTTGAAAAAAAAAACAAATAAATAAAATACAAAGTAGGTATTACATTTAAAAACTATTATTACCTAATAATGTAATCGTTAAATGAATTAAATACTATATACGACTGGTAAAATCTAAATGAGTGTAAAATATTTAATAAATTTAACAACACTGAGAAAAATTTTGGCACATTAATAAAAATATATGAAAGAAATAGATAAAATATTGTGACAGAAATAATAATTATTGATATTTGATTGTCAGTATGATAAATAATAATATTTATATTTATAATATTAAAATGGTGTACATAATATAATATTATATTTAACACAAATATTACATATCGACTAACTAATGTCTAAAAATACCTAATTTAATTATATTAAACATTAATAAGAAATATAAATAAAATATAGAACCATCGGCCGGCCATGTTATATTTAGAACATAGTTATACATTTGGGAATAAATACAAGTTTAATAGCTCCCACTATAAAATTATGGATAATAAAATATTAATAAATTATTTTTATATAAATTTACTTTAATCACAATAAAAACTATTGATTGATTGACCGGCCAATTTTTATATTTTTATTAATATACTCGTAAATGAAAATAAAAAAATATAGTAAAAAAGTGCACAGAATGTAAGTTACAATAATAATAAATTAATAACATTTGCTAATTAACAACAAAGAATTTGAATAAAATTCCCCCTAGCCCACATTATTAGATAAATAGATAATTATTTATAAATTAATAAATATTAAAATAATTTTTAAACAATAAAAATGTGACCACAATATTATATAATATATATTATTACTATAATGATAAACGCATGTTATCAGGTATACATTAAATATGTGTATATACCTATTCATATATAGGTACTAAAAAACTAATTCCTAGAAATTTATAAAAAAAAAACCTTAATTTTGATCATATAATATTTTCTTTTACAAGTTTTACAGACTCTACTTTAACTTAAGTTATACAAATACTTAAGTTGTGAGCAAGTTAAAGATTAGTTAGAAGTAAATATGCTATTAAAAGTATTTATTTTAACAATATATTCAATTAAATATCACTTAACATTTATAGATAATCCTAATATTAGGTATCTAAATATGAATTATTTTAAAGTATAAACGTACATATTTTTGTAGTAAAGAACATTTAATGTACATTTTTATTTAATTTCAAAGAAAAAAGTTTATGCATTTTAATTACTATCACCAGCCAACGTAGTGTTTTTGACATATCGTCTATTAATTATAATAAATACTACAAATATCCATTTAGTATTTCTTATCTTAAACGATCTATATAAATAAATGTATTTATGAGAAAATAAACATTAATAAAGATTTCAAAGGGAATTCTCAAAATGTTTAAATGAAAATTGATTAAAACATAATTATGAAATATATTATATATATAAATAGTTATAAAAAAAAAACCATAAACTTTTTATGTAACAATAATAAATGGATAAAGATTTCAGACTACATTATTTTAACAGAGAAAACAAATTTAATCCTATTATTTCTACATCAAAAAAAAAAAAAACATTTTGTTCATATTTATTGGTAAAGGAATAAACAGAAATGAGGTAACTATATTTGTTTAGGATATTCAAGAATTGAATAATAAATAAACAATAGAAGTATAATTTGAATTCAGAGACATACTATGTCTATTGCACTTTTTTAAATCACAGACAAAACTTATATATTGAAATTATTCAAATATTATTTTTTATTAACTACATTCACTTTTGAAAAAAAAATTTAGGTGAAACAATTAAGAACACACATAACACATCATATGAATACGTAGAATGGTCCCTATTTTATTTTAGTTATGAACTGATACTTTCATTTACCATCCTAATTCCTAGTAGGCTATGTAACAATGTGTGTCATATTGGAACGTAATGAAGCTTCGAACCACGATCTTTAGTTGGTCTAATATTGACACTTAGCAGTATGAAATAGATATTAATAATCTAAACTTAAGTTAGAATACTGTGTACGGCTTAATGATATTCAATGCCCAAAGTCATGACGATTATTTACTATACAAATACTAAAACAAGAATAAAAAAATAAAAATAAAATAGTTTTATGGAGTTGATTGAAGTGTTAAATAGTATTTACCTACCTATAATACTGAACAAGAAACAAAAAAATTAATGTTTGTTTTGGTTTTGGTAATGTGATTATTGATCACTGAAAAAGGATAATGGTTAAAAAGTTATCAGTTAAAAATACTGAAAGAAATTCGATGGGAGTTTTGTAATGTCATCCAATTGACTTATGAATTCGGAATTGGTAGTAAAACACGGGAGAGAAAAACAACGAAGGAATATAAAGGATAACCCTGTAATAAAATTGGAAACAGGATACTCAAAGGAAAAAAATAGATTATACGTGTTGAATGAATTCTGGGTTGAGAAATGAGAAACCCATGAATTCTGTTTGGTCGAGGTTCATCATGAACAGTTTATCGGTGGGTGTAAGATCAGTTTTTTCACCAGTGAACTGCTTATCGAAATTGCTCACATCCTTACGATGTTTCTATGACAAAAACATGGTTATATTTTTAGAAATGTTAATAATTATTGTAAAATATAAGCAACACTTACGATTTTTGGTTTAAATGGCGGTTGTACTTCGCGATTTTCAATTCTTGCCCAATCAATGCGTCTGAAAAATACATGTCCTCGGATGTCTTCTTCGCCTCTGGGGCCACCTCCCAATCTTTTCATAGGATTTTTGGTCAAAAACTACACGTTTGAATTACAAATAATATTAAGTATAATATAATTATTTTTATAATTATAGTAACTTAGTAAGTAATTATGATCTTACCCCTTTGCATATTTCTTTAGCTTCTTTTGACATTCCTTTGGGATAGCTAACACTGTGATCAGTAATGGCTGCAAAAAGTTCTTCTTCGTCTTCTCCGTCAAATGGTGGTTGTCCAACTAACATTTCGTACAAGAGAACGCCGTATGCCCACCAATCGACTGACTTACCATATGGTTGGTATAAAATGATCTGAAATTCAATTATATAACATTCGGTCATTTACTTTATACTATATTAAAATTGAAACCATACATAGTTATGTCACGAATTATATTTATCAATTAATATCTGTAAATATTTTAAATTTGAATATTAACTTAACAGCATAACAGATAGGTACATATATTGAATTTACCAAAATATTTTAATTATATCAATTACCTACCATATTATATTACTATATGATTTATAAAAATATTTTATTGAATATTAGTAGATATATAATTATTATAAAGTAAGTAAAGAATAATAATTTATATTGTCTGTTTAAATAGTCAGTTTATGTAGGTATTTATTATCTGAATAATTAATACAGAAAAGTAATTAATTAAAATATGTAATATATTTATGACATAATAATAATGATATTTTTACTAAACTTAGTTTACTTTATGCAATTTAATATTGTGAAAATTGTAAATTGTCCAAATCTTTAACAAAAAATTATATAATGATTGTTTGAAACTATTTGTTTTGTCTTTAGGTTCAAATGTATAATTAGCTTTTTTTTATTTTTATCTTTAAGAGTTTGTTTTAGATTAGTTGAAGTAGAAAAATGTTATAATTAGTAGACTTGTAAGGATTTTCAAGTTACTGTAAATATAAAATTAATAAAGTTTAAATATTACTAAAAGTTACGATCATAACATAATTTTTTACGAAAAGATTTTAATTATTATTTTTTCTTTATTGTATAAGCATCATATTAAATTGAATTATAATAACGTCAACAATTGTAGGTATATTATCATTTTTATATATTACTATAAATACGAATTTTATTAATTTTAAATGAAAATTTGATCGGCATAGCTATTTGATTTAGTATTCTTTTCATTTTTACTATAGGTACCTAATAATACAGAATCAACGTCAACAAGACAAAAAATATCTAAAAAGTGAGTGGGACCACGTATCACTACTGCTATATGGTATTATGTAGATGTAGAACTTTAATATTAGTAATTGTATTTAAGTAATATTTTCAACAGTAATTTAATTTTAAATATAATTGTCGATAAACAAAATTTAATATTCATAAACAGAAACAAATTTGATAAAATATTAAAAAATCGTATAATTCAAACAAGATAATTTAATAGAAAAAATACTTAATAAGATATCCATAATGTACTATATTAAAGAAATATTAATACAAATAAAATATTAAATGTTTACCTCCGGTGCTATATAGTCTGGTGTTCCGCAAAAAGTCTTCGTTGTCTTATCACCCATAATGCCTTCTTTGCACATACCGAAATCAGCGATTTTAATGTGACCGTCTTGATCCAATAGTACGTTGTCCAATTTCAAGTCTCTGTATATAATACCATTCAGATGTAAATAAAAAAGTCCAATTGCTATTTCCGCGGAATAAAATCTGTAAAAATATTTATTAAAAAAAAAAAAATAATAATAATAATAAAACTTAGATATGTCTAAATGTATATTTTATGACACAATTAACATACACGGCTACTGGTTCTTTAAACTTCCCACATTGCTGAATTTGAAACATTAAATCTCCACCATTTATATATTCCATCACAAAATATAGACGGTCCTCAAATAACAAAATTATTTTATTTTTATGTGAAAAATAAATAAATAATAATAATATAAATATAAGAATATATGATTATACAATAATAATAAACAGTGGCGTAGCCAGAGGGTTAAGGGTTCAACACCCTCCCCCCACCACTGTCTACGCCAGTGATAATAAATAATAAAATATAGACTAAAGTAGAAATATTTTATATTATTGTATACCTATAATAATTTAATGGAAGAATTTGTGATAAATATAATTAGAAGATATTCAATTTTGAACATAGTATTTAAAAAAATAATATATAATATAAGAATAAATCATACACGTCAAAATCAGGTAATTAATTTAAAGATAAAATAAATATTATTTTATTTGGAGTTTATTATAATATACGCAGATATAATAATAAACACTACATCATAACTCATAAGAAATAAGTAATAGGTACACTAATTAAATTTAAAAAATAAAAACGGAAAAATAATCAAAAAACAAAAATGTGTATGTCATTAATTCATTATTAATCATCAATCATTCATATTACTCGTATATTTACTCGTATATTATAAGGTAAATAATAAATTAAAATATTACCATGGATTAAAATTTAGAAATAATATAGGTAATATTGAAAAAAAAATTGTTGTTAATATATTTATCTTATAAAATAAATATTAAATTATAGATGTTTCCATTATTGTACAAGCTAATAGTTAATTGTTAAGAAGGTCACAGAATTATTTATTAACTAGAATCAATTTAAAATATTGTGAGTAAAATTCAATTGTTTTATTCTATATATTCAACATAAAATGTGATATCAATAATATATTATTACAGCGATGAGAAAATGTTTTTCCGCCAACTTTAATTTTCGTTATTTAATTTAATAATCGAAGGAAATAAATTAGGAGAAGTGATGATAAAAGAAAATTAGGTTTTTATACTAAGAATTTATACTTCTAATCCATGTAATATAACAAGATTTAGTGAGTACATTTTTCAATTAAACCTAATTTTAAATTTGAATAATAGGAAAAATGTTTAATTCGAAATTTCAATTTGGAATAATAATTACGTTTATACAAAATAGATAAAAATATACTTTATAGGGTAATAAGAACGTATTACATCTAATATATTTATCTACTTGACAAAAAATGGTCATATACGGGGGAAAAAATCACTTTCATAAATACAATAAAACAGGATTTTTAAATATATGATTTAAGTAAAGTTACATATTTAATCAAAAAAAAAAAAAAAATAATAGAAATGTAAATAAATTATGAAAAATATATACTCGTTTATATAAAAACTAACATTTCTTTGATATAAATTTGACTTGAATTTTTATGATTTTTATATTTCTGTGCTTTATAATTTATAAAGTTCTACTAAAAAAATAAAAATATATATACATAAAAAGCCTAGTTACACATAATGATATGTATTTTCCGGGTACCTTAAAAGAAAAGTTTTTTGCGGTAGTATTTATACGTACATAAAAGTAAAGAAGAAAATATAAAAACGAATCCTTATTTCTAGGTATTCAAATTATTCATAGCGTAAGTGTAGCGTAATGTTTTTAACGTAAGTTTATGTTGAAATTTTATATTTTTCAGCACAAATACATCGTATATAATAATATTATACGTAAAAATATTTTATGTCAGTAAAGAAGATGAAAGACATAATTTATTACAAACATTTTGTTACCTCTATTAAATTGTTAACGTATACATACCTACGTTTGAAGTGAAAATGATATTACAAATGTACCATATTTGTTCGCTCAGATTTCATTCGTTATCATTGAAATTATTATAATATTCTAAATATAATTTTAGTATTTTACAGTGTATTTATATGTTATTAATATTAGTGATTGTAATATTTTTTTTTTTTAATCTTTTTACAGTTTAAAATTAATACCTATACGCGAGAAGCAAGAAGAAATAATAACTCTAAAATTAATATATAAATATATAGTATAGGTATACCCATAACTAGTATTTAATAATTATAATTTAACGTTAGGTATTTATTATGTTAATTATGTTAATATTGAAATACGCCATTTTTATATCAATGAAAACGAACAAGATTAACAATTGTCGTAGATTACATCTGATAAAGGTTTAATGTAATATTTAAGAGTTTTTGGATAAAACAATAAATTTTATTGCTGAAAAATTTAATAGCTATTGATATTTAATAAATATTGATACAAAAAAAAAAAAAAATTGATCGTGTATTTTTCAATTTTTATCACCATTTATAATATACTTTTATATTTTATTTAGTAAGTTAATAATGATTATTATATAGTTTATAATCTTTTTAATTAAAACCATACAGATATTGTACTAAAAAATTGAAGAGCAGTTTTGCAATTTACTATTTACGTATAAAACAGATAAAACATGACAGTAGTACAAACGTCAACATCTTCATTCATAATATGATTTAGAATTTACAAGAGATTTGTCAAAACGTTTCTGTAAGATTGATATTTTAATAATAAATTCGATACGATTATTCATACGGTAAACACTTAAAACTTAATAATCTACAAAAGTGTTATAATATTTTATAATAATGCATAAGAGCCAAGAGAACATTATAATCAAAATGTTTGCATATTATATTATTTATATTATGAACCATTATAATATTCCATATAAATCTTATGCAATATTATCTTGAAATTATTGTATCATTTACCGTAAGCGTGAATGAAAACAATAAAACCTATAGGTACCTCTATGTTGAAATAATACGAATGTTCAGATTATACACTAATTTCTAAATAAGTATACGCATTATACTTTATACGTAGGTGGTAGGTACGAGTATAAACAATAAACTAAACATTAGCATACTTTATAAACAAAATCTATATGTTAATAATTCAATATTATATTATGGTACTTACCATAGTTTGAAAACAAGAATGGAGCTGTACAAGGAATGGTGGTTTACTCGACAGGGCTAATACACGTTTTTCCACCATAGTACATTCCACATCGTCGTCTTGAATAATTATATCCTTTTTCAAAATTTTTATTGCGTATAATTCATCAGTACCTTTACGCTCAGCTAACATTACCTAATAAAATAATAATATGGTCATGTACATACAAATGTAATATTTATTATAAAGAAATCCCAATAAATATAAATAATAAATATGCAATTCACTTTTCCAAAACTGCCTTTGCCGAGAACTTGTAAAAAGTTGAAATCCGATGCTCTGATAACATCTTTTTTCCCCATATTATGAGGTACATCCTTGTCGGGCATCATTGGCTTTCTGGTTATCGATGTTTTCTATATTCAGAAACGTATTTAAGTTAATAATTAATTTAATATAAGTTAAAATACTAATTGCATTTTCATTGTATAGTTCTATAATCTATTAATACTTATAAGTTATAAGCTATATAATGCATTGCTGCTAGAAAAGTTTTAATACACGTGCGTATAAAAAAATTTAAATCACGATGATGTATATACATACAGAAGCATTAAATCTACTATTGTAACTCATATGCTAATTATCTAATATGATTTAAATGTAATAAATATTATACATATTTATTTTTTTTACATAATAAAAAAAACCTATTATAGTTATTAAAAGTTTTAAAAAATGATTAGATCATAAATTTAATTAAATAACTAATAGAAACCACATTACCATTAAAATTTTAATACATAAATGATGTATGATAGTCAAAACATTATTTTGTATAGTTTTAATTTTGAAAAAAAAATTTGTTGCATTACTTATAATCGTAATATTCTATTTATATTACATATAAAAAATAATAAGTGAGAATGACTTATAAAACACACTTATATAAAAATAATAGTTATATAATCGAACAATTATAAATCCCGTGTAGGGGATTATAAAATATTATACTTATTATAAAATAATTATATGATAAAAAAAACCATCGTGGGTGTAAAATAATTTCATATTGTTTTAATTTTGTGACAGTTTGAATTAACTGAAAACTGTAATTGAATGCTTAAATTAATATTGAAATATAGGTACTCCTAAGCTTAATTCAGCTACCAATATGATTCACATCATAAGTAAAACTAATCCATAAATATAGTAAATAAATCATTTTAATCCATAAATAGTAAGTTAGTGTGACAAGTTTACAAATCGAAAACGAATTTATAATATAATTTATTAGTAATACAGAAGACTAAATATACCTAATTAATAAAAAGCGTATAGTTATGAGATTGGTCATTTATGAATTAATTAATTTGTTATCTTAATTATTGTACGTGGGCTACATGATACATGCACGAATATAGGGTGTGTACTAGACCTATTTACTAATATTATAATATTTCAAAAATCATTTAAATTGTTGAATCCCGTTTTTTTAAAATTATTGTGTCTTTTATTTTTATTTGTCTGCCTCTGCAGACACTTTTTGACCAGAAATAATGCTCTAATTTTCACGAATAATTTATGTTTTCGGTAGGTAAGAAAATGGATGTAATTAGTACTTTATTTAGGTTATTATTCGAATTTCTTAAAATTTACCCTATGCAATAGGGAAAACTACCAAAAAATGACAAAAATGCGGTATTCTTCAGGAAAACCGGAATTTTGACGAATTTGATTTAAATATTTCACGATAAATCAAGCAATATAGGTATCTCAAATAACTTAGAGAATTGAAAACAATTTTGGGTAGTCATATAGGTAGGTACTATACATAATACATATACGTAAACGTAATGAAATTTTGGAATCGTTATGTTAGTTTTTCGTGAAAATATAAAACTTTGAAAATTTCCTAATATTCTAATTTTTATCTCTATAATGTTTAATAATATTGACAATTGTGGACTTTAAGTCTACAAAATTTTTTTAAAGCATATAACATAAACATATTTCTTAACGTATTACCAAAATATTAGAAAAATCGCAATTTTTTTTATGGATGTTTAAAAACAAAAATTTCATTTAGTAAAATCGATCCTTTTGGTATTTATATTTTAATATTTTTTTTTATAATTTTGGCAAATTATAAATTAAGGTTTGAAAAACTTACATAACCACATGTGGATTAATTTAAGTCCAAATAATATTATGTAATTTGAAGATTCCAACTTTTTTTTTATAGATGTTTCAATATGAAATTTTTTGTAAAATCGATAAACTATGATATTAATATAACTTCTAATTTATTTCAATTTTTTTTTAAATAAAATTATTAATTTTAGGTATGCATATTATAATATTAAAATATTAAATTATTACAATAAAATAATAAGAAACTAAGATGTTAATCTATCAAAATGACTATAGAAATATACCTTACTTAAATATACTCTTTAAAGTCAAATTTTACATAATTTAAAAATAAAGTTATTTAGTATGAAACCCCTTAAAAAAATAAAATAATATTAATAATGGTAATATTATAATTTATAAATTATAACCTAATTATAATAATTTAAAGATTTTATAGAATTTAAATAATTTAATCAAAAGATATTATAATTAGTAAGTAGACTATATATTATATATCATATAAATATATAATATTTATACAAAGAAATATTTTTTATCATTATTATTACAATTTCCTACATATATTATACTAAATACATTTATTATAAATTTCAAAGTATCATTTGATAATATTGTATCATTGGTCTTATATTACAATATATTATTTAAGTTTAAAATGAACAAGAAAAATATGTATTCATTCATTGTGTCATAATTATAATTTATATTATAGTTAATGAGTTTTACGTGGTTCCATTATTCACGTTAAATTATGATCTTGATGGAAATGTTTATAAAACTAAGGCCATATTTAAAAATGCATAAAACAAAACAATTATGGGTTTTGATAGAGATCAAAATAAATAAATAAATTATTTATTGTAAAGTTTTTTTAAAAAAAAAAAAAACAATATTTTTTATTAGGTACTTCACGCAGGGTTAAAAAACTATTGCCAAAAATAAATTAATGTTTTGTTAGTGACCTTTTTTTTTATATACATATTTCCTTCTGTTGATAATTCAAGAACTAAAAACAAATGTCTGAGTAAATGTAAAAGACATTCACCAAGTAAAATTATTATTTACAGACTACGAATATAACCTTTTCAGACTTTAATTATACATAACGAAACACATACAAATAATCATAATTTAAATAATATAAGAGTAGTACAAAACAGTGTAACTAAAAAGTAACATAAAGTATATTAATTTATTATATACATAAGTAGTTTCTAACAATATTCAAAATAAATATTCCATTATCTTACAATGTACGTAAAGTAATCAAAAACTCTTATTTAATTTCTAAATAAGTATTAATATTTTTTAATAAATTAAGTTAATAATCGCCAAATATTAATTGGTGTACACCGTACATAAATTATTTAAATTTCAATAATTCATTTATTTATATTATGTTATATGTTAATTTGTTTTGTACATCATATAAGCAAAAAAAAAAAAAATATATATATATATCGTTTTAACCACTTTATTGGTAATTATTTTAACTAATAAATTATAAAGAAATTATTATTATACAAAAATTCTATAAATAAAAAACTAATTAGCCGCCTAAAATCTATTTAAACCTCATGTATTAATAGATACACTAATAATAATGAAATTTATATAAGACTATGAAAAGATTATTACATAAATTCCTGATTATGTGCGCAACTACTAATTCAACTTATAAATAAAAAGAATTAATATACTTAGAAAGTATTTTAAAATTTCGGTAATACGTCAAATAATATTTTAAAAAACTCGAAGGCTTTACTCAAGACTATTTAGAAGTTTATATTTAGTTATTTTTCCCCCTCATTATAAAAGTTAAAAAAAAATATACTGGATTAGAAAATTAAATCCATATAAAAATTTAACTGATGTACTTATGAGAAAATAATATAACATAAATGCTAAATTACGAACACATAACATGTAATATAGTTATAAAATTGTTTGTTTATGTTCTTTTAAATAATACGAAATAGTCGAATTATATTTTAATAAGAATATATAAACCAAAATCTTTGAAGTAATATGTACTATTTACAATACCTACGTACATTATATTCGTAGATAGTCCATATACAGAATATTAATTGATATCTATGAATGACTTTATTAAGTATTAGTTGAAATAAAAAAATTGGTAAATAAAAATAAATTTTAAAATTGTATATAATAATTGTATTATTTTGTCTAAAATATAGTATAATATACGCATGCTGTACGATCAAACTACAAAATATTTTACTCAAATTGAAACGAACCGAATTTCGACTTTGCGTTTTCGATCCCTGTGTTAAAAAGATAGACATAAAAAATAATCAATATGTGCAATATGGTTATATGAACACTGGACGTGAATAAAGTTCGTTAATTTCAAACACATAAAAAAAATATTTCTTTTTGGTAGCTATAAGAAAAGGATTGAGAAATATAAGTATAAAAATTTCATCATGCTGTTTGAAATTTAAATTTTGTAGTTCCAATGTATTATCAATAATTCAATCTAAACGGTTTCGTGATGATCATATTGATTTTATTCTCATAGAATAATATTTTCAATATTTAATTGCAAACAAACAAGACAGATAAACGTGAACACGTACAAGAACAGATAGAATGAGAAGATAAAGGAAAATGACAAAAAAATAAAATAAAATTTTTATATTGTTTAAATATGTTATTATACTTACCCGCATTTGATTTTTTAGAGCAGCCAAATCAGCGCCTTCTTCGGGTACTGGTACATTATAAAATTCACCTTCTTCTTGCGTCAATAATTTAAACCATCCTTCAACAGGCGACTTAATCAATTCAGAAATTCCAAATGATAAAGAACCCATGAAATCGTTCCTGGATGTCCTGTCCCAATCCCACACCTCGATCAATAGTCTGCGATCTTTATCTTCAGGCCTCAGCTCACTATAAACAAGTCAATACCATATTATAAAATATTATTGTTTCAATGACGTTTTTCACATAACAATAAATAGTAAGTTTAGTGATTGAATTTCAATATCGCATAAGTTTCGTACGTCAACATTGATGGCAGGTCATGATAGCAAGAAATAATAAATTTGTTTGCATCGCAATTTCTATATTTAGACTTCTTTAAAAAGTACTATCTCTTCAATTATTTATTATTCTTCTATTTCTATTCCAACTTATAAACATTCTATTTTCAGTTTGAGTTCAACGATTAAATTTTACAAAAATGTGTAGCGATCGATAGAAAATTAAATACAACGTGATCATAATAAAATAATATTATTTTCAATAATATACATATATTTTGTTATAATATAATAGAAAAACAAATTAGAATAACACAATTTAATATTTTCTTTCATACTGAAAAAATGTATGTTACAAAGTATCAAATAATATTTTTTTATCATCTTATGAATATTTAATATTTTTTTTTTTTTTTTAAAAGTAATTTTCAGATTTTTATATCTTTACTGTACAATTCATATAAAATAATGATACAAAGTATTCTTTTGTAACACTGCATACCATACGTTATAGTTAAATAAAACAACGAAAAAAAATGTTTGAATTATTAGGTTTTATTAAATATTATTCTTTTTTTTTTTTTTTAATTTAATAATGAAAAATTAAAAATTTTGGTAGAATGAAGAAACTATTCGGATAGATATATTGTATAAAATTAAAATTCAATCATGTTTGGATAAATAAATTCTAATTAATGTATACATAATTAAAAATTATAATTAACAATTTAATAAAAAAATATAATTATGGTTTAAACATTATAAATACCAATTAACAAAATGGATTTGCATAACCACATACAAAGCAACGATTAAATAAATATGATATCATTTAACGTTTAAATAAATAATGTAAATATAACAAAATCAAAGATGAAAAAGATAATACACGTAACATATTAACGACTATATATTATATATACGACAAAATGATAGTTTTAAAAAATACTTCATCGTTATTACAAATTGAAACTTGGAATGGATGGCTTTGATTTATAAGGAAAAAGTCAATGGTGATTTACTTTGAAGATATATTATAGGTATCATGGTTGATGATTACTCGATTGAAATATAAATAGAATGAAATATTTTAAACTGTATATAGATATATTATGACTTATTTGTACTTCAGCGACGAAATAAGATGTTGCTCGACATTTATTTTATTACATTGCAAAAAAAAAAAAAAATGCACAACACGTACAATTTGTAAAATAGTCGTACGAAATTTACTGGGAAATTTATAGCCTAGAATATTGGTAACGGGATCACACTATACGTTAGCGTGACGTTACAATGATGATCGCAAATAATGAGAACAGTAAGAATTTATTCGTTTGTGCGATTGACGCTTAACTAAATTCTAAAATGCTTCAAATGTAACATTAATAGTATTGTCCACAAATAAAAAATTACTTATAAATACATATTATACGTACATTTAAACTATTTACTCAACGTTATCGAAAACGAAATAAGTTTTCGAATTTCGATAACTTCCTTTTTTATTAGTTATTTTAAGATTTTACACCGAAGTGTTATAGACACTATAATATGACGTGCGTCCTAATATGTTTCACGTCAAAATTAGTGAAATTCCAATAACATATTGATATTCTCAAAATCAATAACTCGTATTTTCACAATATAATAATATAGGTATATTATAAAATACATCCTTCGTTTCACTCAGTATCGACATTTATATACCAATGCGTAATACGGGTCAACTAAAGTTTTTTCGAATTAGTGAACGAATATTCAACGGAATTTTATAATATGTATGTGTAAATAAATATTAATAACTCGTCGATTGAATTGTGGTTAAACAATATTATTTTATTTAGAATTTAAAATCAATGAAACATAATAATATTTTTTCAAGATATAATATAATCAATTAACTTTTTCAATAAATATAAAAAATATGCAAATAATTTTAATGTAGGTATGTGTAATTTTTTTAATTTTTTTTTTTTTTTTTAATGAAAACTTTAAGTGTACCGTTGTATTGATCACTTTCCGTTAGGAAGGGAAAAGTATATATAGTGTGTATGTAGCAAAAAAAAAAATACATTTTAAATTTCCTGAGGAAAATTAAAACGTATAGTAAGCTCAATATTTAAGGATTCAAGGAAAGGCCATACAAGTCAGCGTTTTCGTTATATAATACCCACATTTTAGACGGTTTATTAATTGGGTTGTTCCAATATTGTTTAAAAATTTAAAATGATATTAGTATAAACTGCAACATTTTGATATTAAAAATGTATAGTCTAGAATCTCGAAATTGATTAATAAATAATACATAAATATTAAATATGTTCTATAAATTATATATTTATATATTGATATCAATTATTATGGAATAATAAATCTTAAAAAGTTGACCTACTGCTGAATAAAAATAAATAGAAGAGCTGATACCGATGTGGAAGGGATACAGGTCTAAAGAGAATAGCTAGAATTTTGAGTAAAATTTGAATGCAATAAATTACATTACAATACATGAATCATTACATTCGGAAATACGAGTTCGAGAAAGTTCATCATATAATATATGTATTAAAAATATAAAACGTCTCTACGTGGCTACGTTTAATATAAATGCTCATAAACCCCTAAATGAGCCACTTAAGTAGCCAAACCTAACAGTACTTCTCTCAGAATCGTTTTTCAAATGTAATGATTTATCATTAATACTATCCTGTTTAAACCTATATCTCTTACACATCAGTATCAGCTCTTCTTTTTATCCTTTAAACAGCTACAAAAAAAATTTAAAAAATTCACAAATATTATATTAACAATTATTTGGAACTGAGTTAAGTAATATGTATTTGAGCTTCAATAGAATTTTCAAAATTATTTATCAATTTTATTTAATATACCTATTGTAAAATATTGAAATATGATAAGAAGAATCCATGTAAATACTCGTACCTACTATAAATATCCATTTTACTAAAATTTTAACTTTAAACACCTATAAAAAAAAAATTGACTTAAAATTTTTCTATTATTTTAGAAATACGTTAACTAATATGTTAGTATGCTTAAATAAAAAATTTTGTCTTGTTTATTAATCATTATTTTAAAAATATTGAGAAAGGATAAGAAGAATACTTATATATGTTATAGAGCTAAAAATGAGAATTTTAGAAAATATTCAGTGTTATATTTTCTCAAATCATAAACGTCACTTTAAATAATCTAAAATTTTATCCCTTGTTAAGCCAAAAAACAGTTAATTCATTGTCAGATAAACGAGTATTATTAGATTATTTCATATACTATATATACTTATCTATAAAAATCTAATCAATAACGTATATTATAAAATTAATTAATAATCAAACATACTACTATTAAAATTAAATTATTTAATTACAATAAAACATTTTCTTTAGAAATATAAAAACTACTTTTATGCAAAAGTATAGTGAAATTAAATTTGAATTTGATATAAAACGCATGATGTTATAATTTATTAATATAATATTTAAAAAAACTTGTAAAAATTAATTATAAAATAAATATTAAAAAGTAATTAAATAATAAGTATATAAATATCAACTATGACATTAATGACTATAAAAACATCACGCTGTTATTTTCGTTTTTTGTACTTATTATTTAGCTAACTTCTCGATATTTTAAGCATTTATACTTTTAAACGTTAACCGCTAAATATATAAAAACTTTAAAATAATTATATAGGTTTAAATTAAATTAATTTCCATAAAGAAGTACACTTAACCTCTTTAGTTTGTTATTGTTCACTATTATATAAAACATTTTAATATGGTATAATTATTATAAATTTGCTTTTTGGTTGTTATAATTTTAAAATCTATTACGTAGATTTCCAACCAAAACCTCTATAAAACTTTAAACTACTCAACATTTATTATAACCAATATCGTAAGAATGTAAGATACGTATATTATTCCATAAGATATAAAATCAATTTAAATAGATACCTATACGTAAGTTTCATTATTTTCACTCAACAAACAACATAAAAGCTAATAGAATTCAACGTGAACAAATTAAATTAAATTAAAATATTTTCATTACCAATGACTCGTACATCAAAATAAAGATTGATTTTAAATAAACATCAAAAAACTTAATACTTCGCCATGTGCCATACACCGTATATAAAAATCAACTTGAAACTTTTAATCAATCAACATCATAGCATAGGCACTTTATTTTAATATTTTATGCATAAAAATTAATATTCTTGATAATTTTATATAATAAATCACAATAACAATAATGAATAATGGTTTTTAAAAATCGTTGCATATCGAAATAGTTGATCATTAAATCGTGATTATATATAGTATCATTATACTCACAACGTAATAGTTTCATTCCATACAGGATTTAATGACGATTTGATTGTCTTGGTTTTTTTCTTTATGTTATCCGTATCGGGTATGAGCTTCAATTTTACGTAAGGATCTGAAGATCCATTAGGATCCATAGGAATGAGATTCTTTCCTTGGCGCACTAAAAACATAAAAAATGAACTTAATATAATATATAATGAATACATTCCTGATACGCTACATATTAAATTATTTATATAAAAAAAAAAAATATAAATAAATAAAAATTAATATATCTAATGGACAAAATTAAGGAATAGTGTACCATTGCGGTAGAAGATCATTAATATTAATACATTCAGTTGATGTTTTTACTCTTTTTCTGACGTTCATAAATAAATAATTATTACCAAACGTACACATATTTTTTTAATCGAATCTCTATTGATATTCCTGACAGTGAGTCTTAAATTAAATTTATTACGCGTAAAACGAGTTTTCATAGTAATTTATTATTTTGTATTTAAACATGAATTTAAAAATAATTATACAAATTAAGTTATGTAAAATTAGAAATTTTAAAACTATTAATTAATTTATAACCCCATATTATATCTAATTATCACGCATAAAATAATAGCGAACTTGCCTCTATAACTTGTCATAGTATATTAAAAATTAATTGACAAGTGAATTAACAACTAAATATTATAATGCTAATTTATAACAAAGTAAATATGATATAATTGAACATGAAATATAATATAAATGTATTGTATTATATTAATCTCGTGTTTGTTATAAGTTATAACTTATAACTATGGAATAATATTAAAGTACATGATGCAAATAACCTAAAATTGAATTAGGTATTTGCCATTGTTAATAAAAGGTTATAGGTATTATGTTATGTCGTATTTCAATTTCAAAATAAATGTAATAAGTAATATTGATATAATATGTATACATTCAATAATTAATTTCATGTATTATCATATATTTTAATGGCAATTAATATAAATATATTTTTAACTGAATGTGATTTAAGACTAATAACTACTCATATATTAATTAAACATAAAGAAGGTTTATATATATATAAATATTCCAACTACATATATTATAATTAATAATGTTTGAAAACAAAAATACAAAATACAATAATAATAATATATACATTTAACTTATTTTTAATTACTCATACAATTTATTTACAATTATATATACATAATATGAAGTTAACCATTAAAAATGAACCAAAACGTTCCACAAAAAGCGAATCTATAACATTGACAGTAGACATCTCCAAAAATGAAGCACTAAACATGTTTTACATAACAAGCGAATATTTTAAAATATTATTACATATAATATTTAATATGAAATCTAGTAAGTGTAAAATATATGAATAGATAATTAATTTTCTTCCTTCAATTAAGATAGAGACATATTACAGAATATTGAATAACGAACTTAATTCATATTATGATGACTTTATAGTGGTTTTATCATAATTGAAAAGCAGGAGAAGGGATACTGGCGTAGAAAGGAAACTGGTGTAGAAGGGATACAGGTATAAAGAGGATAGTGTTGAATATTCATATTTGAATGCAATGATAAATCATTACATTCGTGAAAACGATTTTGAGCGAAGTTCATAAGATAATACCTATGTACAGATTAAAATTTTTACATTTATCAGTCTCAAAGTTCAATATAAATAATTTATCATAAAACCCTTTTAAATTAGTCACCTATAAATACCTAAACCTGACAGTACTTCGATCAGAATCATTACATTCAAATGTTAATCAAAATTCAACACTATTCTCTTTACACCTGTATCCCATCTACAACAGTATCCCTTCTCTTGCTTTTTATACTTTAAACAGTTATAAAAAAAAATCGTAAATGTAATAATTCACAATTAATTGAAAATAAGTTTAGTAAAACATATATGAGCTTCAATAAAATTTTCAAAATTTAAAAAAAAATCCATATAAATACTATAAATATTGATTTTACTGAAATTTCAACTTTAAACACCTATAAAAAAAAAAAAAAATTAGGACTTGAGATTTTTCTAATATTTTGGAAATACGTTAAGATATATATATATATACGAGGACTTTAATAAAATTATGAAAATTAATCTTCAAAAAAATTATCATTTTAGTACTAAAAATTTAGATTTTAGATAATACAAATGAATTTGTAATGGGAATACTTTATATTAAATTGAAATAATTTTGTTTGTGCATATGAACGTTTTGTAATTTTCTATATAGGTTTAGATTATTATTAAAA
Organism: Tetraneura akinire; assembly: GCA_021307375.1. Taxonomy (NCBI): domain Eukaryota; kingdom Metazoa; phylum Arthropoda; class Insecta; order Hemiptera; family Aphididae; genus Tetraneura; species Tetraneura akinire. The sequence continues at coordinate 1,723,700 of JAIUCT010000020.1, read as the reverse complement.
ACGCTATAAATGATTTATAGTATCATAAAAATTATATTTATTAATTTTTTTATACAAAAATTGTATTCGTAAAATGAAATTCAATTTAATGCCAAATTAATTATTAAATCAGTTAAAAATGTTAAAATGTATCGAAATACATTGAAAAACGTATTTACTTTTTTACTATTTCATTTATTTACCTAGGTACAATATAAAACTGTCAGACACACAATAAAAATTAAAATTTAGGTATTAAATTTAAAATTATTAAATTGATATATTTATATATTACTGAAAAATCGATTTTAATGAAATCATATTACTCTTATTACTCTTAAAATTATGTTGAAAAAATAAATAATACCACTTTTTTTTCTTTTTTTTTTTTTAGTAAATATCATGTAGGTATAATTAAAAATAATATAAAATGGCATGTTACGTTATACCAAAATTGTTAAATATGCATATAGTGTGTTTTACAATTTTACATTCTGAAAAACGTTCACAAAACACAAAAAATACTATTATTTGATAAAATGTGTCACTCGTTTTGGAAATTCGAATATATATATATACGAGAATTACAAGATACTTATAATTAAAATAATATAATTTATTTAGTAATAATTTTATATAAATTGAATTTTGTCTTCATAAATTACACATTAAGTATTATGAAATAATTTTAACTTTAATATATATATATAATATATACATATAAAAAATAACATAAACGATAAAATCCAGTTATAAAAGTTTTAATTTTACTTATATTATTTAATCCATAAACCCTTAATAATAAACATTTGTTACAAAACAAACATTAACGTTCGCTCTTATATAAAATGGAGGTTTCATGTATTATAGTTATATATATATATATGGGTTTCATGAGTGCCTACTGCCTAGCTTATAGTTATAAGTAATTAAATTGTTAAAACAAACAAAATAAAAATAAAATAAATGGTAAACGAAATGATTATTACAATTATATATTTTATGGTTTTAGTCTAACGGATAACCATATTTTTATTATTTTTATTTAACACTTATAAATTTAAATTAAATGTAATCCGTTCGCGTATAATTTCTATACCTACTTTAAGAAAAATTATGTTTATAATAATTAAAAATCATAAAATTTTATTTAGAATTATGTATAAAATGGAAATATAATTAATACTTTATTTTAAAGGAATAATACCTATTTATAAATAAAAATAAGTACCAACCTAAGCTGGTATTTTAAATATAAAATGAATAATTTTTCGTTTAAGTACAGTAATTAAAATATTGATAATCACATATAGGTATTTACTGTTTCAAATTAAAATGTACAATTATTATATTGGAAATATAATTATAAATTATCATATAAAATTAAAAATAATGGATGGATTTTGAGAAGCTCTTAAATTATCATCTGTAGTAAAAAATAAATTATGTTCAACATACTATATCACAGAATATCACAAGAAAAATGACAAATTATTATTGATCAGTAATCATTATATAAATTCGAAATATATATATATGTATAATTTCAATATAAAATTTCAAATAAGTATTATTTGTTAGTTTTTATTTATTGTTAAATTATAAATAGAAGACAGATTTTTAAAATAATTTTTAAAAATTAAGAGTAACTACATTATTTAATATAAAAAACTAACAAAGTTGAAATCATCATGATTATATCATCAGTTATGTAATCAAATTAACTTTGTCTTTAGTGTTAGTGTTAATTTAATTTTAAACATATATTTGTGAATCTACTCGTAGTAATTAGGTTAGAAAATAAATTAAAACAGATATCTTTAACACGGTTAACAATGTCTCTAATAAAATGTTATTTAATTTTAAATACATAATTATTTATTAGCTATGTACTAGACTGTTTTAATTAAAACTCTATAAGAAAATTAAATTAAATTATAAACATAGTAATAACAAAAATATCAGAGTTAAATATATTTTATAATTTTAAACCTATAAAATACTGTACCTATACACCCATATAAAAAAAAATTGAAATTTTCTTTCATCTTTAGAGATAATTAAAAAAAATATATATGAAATATTATGAAATTAATATAATGAGTAAAGCAAATTTGAAGTAATTACAAAAGTTTAATAATATCATATGAAATATTCTCCTATTTAAATATGCAAAATAATTAAATAAGTGATATTTATACATCACTATAGTTATATTTATATATTATGTAATTTAATATACATAATTACTTTTGGTATATTATAAATTTATAACTGCTAAATCTTTAAAATATTTTAATAAATATAATTTTAAAATGTATGAGGTATATACAATAAAACTACTCGTATAATTCGAATTTCCTTTTCGTTATGATAAAGTTTAGTATAATGAAATACAATTATTTTTATTTCACAAATACTATAAAATCAATACATTATACAGAACGCCTATGCAATAAAATATATACAACCTACTATTTAAATTTTGCTCCATAAAATATATACCTACCTATTAAATAAATATTAAATCATCATGAATAAATTTTAAATATTTACATTTACTAATTCAATGCCACTTTAAATAAAAAAAAAAAATAAATACAATTCTTGTTACTCTAATAACATTTATTTTTATATTTTAACATAATACAATTTATAAACAACATATTTCAGCACTAATTTTAATTAAATGTAAAGAAAATAAACTAATTATAAATGTTTTAATTTTATATTTAAAAATGAAAAATTCTGGAATAATTTAATTATTCATTATTCATTATTAAATTCAGATAATTCAGGATATAAATTTATAAAGCCAATTGAAAATTATATCTATAAAAAAATATATTATTATAGTATCAAAACTATATACAATTAAACATAAGTATAGATTTTTAGTGGGAGTTGAAACTTCTTATTATTCTATAACAACATTAACATTTTGAAATTATTTCCATAAATAATGTGTCCATATGTATTTAAAGAAATGAAATAAATGAAAAAAAATTGTGTATCTTTTAAAATAAGGAAAATAATAAAATAGCTACAAGATAGTTCATATTGTATAATAAATGTTAAAATGATGTATAATTTTAAAAATTAAAAATAATAGTTATGACTTATGATTATGACCAATAAGAACTTAAAAAAAAATTTAAATTAAATTATAAAATTATTATAATAATGTGTAAATTAATAGTGATAAAAATTATAATAAAATAATAAACAATACCATTTAAAACTTTAAAGCCATATGCTAATTTATCAACAATTCACGTCAAACTCACATTAGAAAAAAAAAACTAGAATAAAAATAGTTTTCATGACTTCAAAAAAAAAAACAATATGGAAATGTTAAAAAAAACCGAAAAAAATACCAACTAGATACAATTCTCATAATTTTACTTATTATTTAAAATAAAAACTTTTAAAATAATTTATATAAATCCTACGAAAAGCTGACGAAAGATCCCAAATGGTTTAAAGTGATCATCGATATCATGCGATCTGTTAGGAAATTAATTAATAAAAATATTTAAATTTCTTTATTTTAGTATAAACATTCATTATGTTGACAAACAATAAGAATCATTATTAAATATTAATAGCCTTTAAATTAAATAAATTTGTTTGTTGATTGGATAAGTAATATATATAAAAAAAAAACTGTATTCTTAACTATCTATAATTGTATGATACATAAATTATATTGCATTGTGCACATTCTTAAATGAAATATATATAATGATTTTTATGTGTAGTATTTATATTATCTCTTGATATAATCCATTTATGTTTTATTAAATTACTACATTTTAAAAAGTAATGAATACTTTGTTTATTTATTAACTATTTCACATTTTATATTTTAAGTGTTTAATTTATATTATAGTTTAACGATTAAAATTAAACGTTAGAGATTTTATTAACACTAATACACAAGACATTAACCACGTGAATAGACTATTATTGTCTTACGATACACGTGAAAGTTATTTTTAATATTATTTTGTTAATTTAGATAGAACAATAATATTTTTAAAAATATATCCATGAGAAATTCTATATAAAGACAATGTACAAAATCAAGATTACAAAACTTTGCAAGTAACAATAGTTTTATTTGCTCGAGGCTATGTAATTTAGACGTTAAGGTTTTCAATTGAAAAGCCTCGAGGGTCAGCTAGTGAAAAAATAACAAACAAAAATAATAAGGTTGTAAACAAAAGTATATACAACACACAAGTAGGTTTTTTCATATTCAGACCAGGAAAAATTATCTACGGTCAAAATGTTTATGAGTTGTTTTTAACAATAAATTATGCATACGCTTTTCGTCGGTTTTATCAAGGAACTGTCTTTTTCCTTTTTTTAACCTAACCGGCTCACTTTGTTCGATCATGCACACACCAAGACCAAAGCATTTTAGTTTTATATCTAACATGATTATTGATTACTACACGATAAAAATAAATTACAAAAGTTATAAACGATTTCACTCTGTTTTTATACAACCTTTATAAACTAAATTAACTAATAAAATATATATACTCGTACAATATGATAAATAAATAAAATAATTATTATCTCATATTTTCTTTTTACTATTGAGTTCCGTTTTTTTCATATATTCATATTATGGAAAATATTAAAATCCAAATAAAGACCATTCAAATTCGATAATATTAAATAAATTATAAGTTTAAAAGTAAACTTAAATGAAAGATAATGAATGATAATTGACTATGTAAGTATTTTTATCAGATATTAATGGAGTATCGAAATTGTACAAAATGAAATAATCAAATAACTAATACCTAAGATTTTAAATCTCTTTGAAAATAAATACAAAATATAATAAGTAATAAAGACCACTGAATTATAATATAACCTGTGTAATTTAAAGTGTTGTGCATACATAAAAATAGATAGTATGAACAATGATAATATTAAAATACGTATACATTAAAAATTAAATACTCAGTATTTTACTCCCCGAATGTAGTAGGTACTCAGAGAGACATGCATGATATAAATGTCGAAAATTCAGATCACTCAATTGACTTTCCTCATCCGGCAATAGAATTACATTATACGAAGCATGATCGAATAATACACTACATTGTGCATAAAAAAAAATCAAAATATAACATCAAATATAATACAACATTACACTATACCACCAGGTACTGAGCCGTTGTCACTAACAAACAATAACAGTAGGTACACAAAATGTCGTTTAAAAAAGAAGTAGGTACCTATTTAATATTATAGAAAGCCAGTAGGTGATGCTGTGTTGGACGGTGTGGTAAATGAGTTTTAGTATCTACGCACACCTATCTATATCTATCTGTGAATCCACATATATAAATAAACCAAATGAAACCATTATTGACAAAAAATAAAAATATTGATTATGAGTTATGAGTTATGACTCTTAAAATCATAAGATATTATTTTTAAAAACATGTAACATGATTCTAACTTATAATGTTGTAGTTAACACTTTATTTTAAATATAAATAAATTAGAAATACAAATAAATTACCACCTATATATAATATAATAATAATACTAAACTATAGAAAATAAAATAAAGAATTTACATTAAATATTGGAAAAATAAAATAAAATTATTAAAATATTTGTCATTATTTAAATTCTATTATAGAACACTCAATTTCCGTTTTTTTCTATATAAAACCCATTCACAAATGATAAAAATAATAATTCAGAATGCTTAAACTTTATTCTAAAGTCAACTTTAAACTACCACGTAAAATACAAGTCTTCTGCAGTAAATACTCAACTATCAAACTTAATGTTATAGATATTCAAATATCATGTGTTCATACCTCATTTATGATATCACATTACAAGTTTGATATATCAACAATATTCATCAAACTAGAAAATACCTAAGACCTACATAAATTAATGGCGACATATCACATGATTTTTAAATTTTTAATACAGTATGCCGTTAATTTAAATTCATTAAAAATATTGCTTATTAGTAATACGTTATTACTATTTTAAATAAATTTGAATCATTTTATAAATATATAAATCATAATTTAAAAATATTTTATTATATTAAATATTAAAAGTCTTATATAAAATAAAACTTTTATTACTTTCTTATAATTGAACAACATAGCGTGTTTAAAAAACACTACCTTCTTGTAAACACTTCACCGTAATAAATTTTTACTAAAACTTATATAAACTTATTATATATACATTTAAACTTTATAAGTGACGAATTTAAGTTATAAATTTGTCATAATATTTTTGTTAAATAATGTACATGATGATAAAATCGGTATAAATTAGATTCTTATATTTTAAATTTAAAAGCAAACAGTTTTTATTAAACAGAAAAAAACAATTATGAAACAAACTAATTTTTTAAAATAAATATATATTTTTATTAAATGTATTTTTGAAATTAATGTAATAGAATTTAAATGCAATATTAATATTTTGAAAAGTATAATTATAAAAGTTATATTAAAAATGTATATATTTATAAAATATATACATTCATAATTATATATATTTATATGAATATATAATTTTACAAAAAAAATATATATATATATATATTGCATTCGATAATAATTATTAATGATGTAAATTTTAATTTATAAAAAATTATATAAATAGAATTTCATCCAATTAGACCCTGGAGACTAGATATCATCCAACATTGAACTAAATTTCTATCCAGTATACATATTCTCTCTTTCTTCCACCATGGGAATAGGAGGAAATTCGAACTATAATATATTTACCTTACCCAACAAACTCGACCAAAAATAAACAATATTAGTAATATAAATTAAAAAAAAATTTATTTTCCACTTTTAAAATGATCAGAAAAATTAAATGATTTTATACAGAAATGGACTATATATATTTATTAATAGTAATGCTTTCGATTATAAGCTGAACAAGAAAGTCATTTTTCACTAGTTATGAACGGCGACTATTTTTAATCAATTCATGATAGGTTGACAGGTATAATAAACGATGTTATATGGAAATATTCAATGTCAATAATTTTCAAAATTGATTATACTATATTAAAATTTTGATAACAGAAGTATTATATTATCAAGTTACTACATAATATTTAAATGCTTAAAAAGTAAATAAATAAATAATAAATAATCTTTATATAATGAGTGTGTATAATATATATGTATATATATATATATATATATATACATTATACATGATATACAAAATATTATTTTTATATTCTATTCTATTCTTATCTACATAACTAATTAACTAATATTTAATGTTTATTTTTATTAATGTTCCTTATTTTCAGAATATTTCATTTACTATTATTATTATTATTATTATTATTATTATTATTATTATTATTATTATTATTATTAATATTATAAATTACCGATTTTATGTTTTAAAATAATGTATTATAAATACTAATTACATTGTAGATTGTAAACAATAACATTGTAGATTTTAAAAAATCGAAGAACAAAAATAATTATAGTTATGGACTGAATATTTTTTGAAAATATTAATTTATATTTTATACCAAAACTAATTATTTAAAACAAGATGTCCTGTACTAATTCTGCAATTAATTTAAAGCAAACTTTTAGTAGATATAGGTACTAATAATTGTACAAATACACACTTAAAATTTTGAATTCTTCTTAAAATAATTTTTCTCATAATTTTTATTTAAAAAAAAAAATGTTTAGGAAATTTGATTTACCATTAAATTTCTTCTTATTATTATTATCTATATATTTAAAAAAAAATAAATACTTGATAAGTTATAAATAGGTAAGAAATTACCAAATTCGCAAAGAAATTTTACTTTTTATTAAGAATAATAAATATTGCTATATTATATTATAAAAGCTATAAAAAAAATAAATATTTGTCTTTTTATATAAATTTAATTTATCGTTTCATTATCGAACATATCTACTCGTATGTAACGAATAAACATTATTTCTAACAATTGCCTCCTTTTATTACACCATACATATTAAAGACGAGTTAATTACAATTATTAATATAATATTCATATACATAAATTAAAACATTATCTAACATAATTGCCGGTCATTTAACACACCGAAAATATAACTTACTTTCGACGATTAGTTTTGTTCCGTGACACGTAACTTTCACTTCTAACCGTCCTCGTCGTTCTGTATGATCGCAGCCACATAAATTTGGAACGCTTTCCTGGCACCGCTTATGTACATTCATGTCACATGCTATTGTTTTTTTTTTTGTTTTTTTGTTTTTTTTTTAACGCACATACACATTTATCAATTAAAATTTTAATATTATAAATGTATTACTTTTAACAAATTAGTTTTTAAATAAAGAATAAACACATGTATAGTTAGCATGCATAAATGATTTAAAAGAAATAACTGTCATGCGAAGATATAAATTAATACTAAAATATAAAACAAATTGTAATAAGGTGTTAAACAAATATAATATGAACCTATGATAAAAATGATTATTAATAACTATAGGCTTATTTATTAGTATAAGATATAGAGGCTATATTATTATAAAAATGAAAACATTTTAGAATTTATAAGTTATGTAAATAATATCAAATTACCTAAAGACAGAAATTAATAGAATCTATGAGTGTTAAATAGGTATTACTAAAATTATTTGAAATAGTTATGTTTCCTATTAACGATAAATATTTCGTTTAAACGCTATATAATTAAAGCAAAAATAAATAAACACAAAAAATTAAATACAACTATACCTTTTTAACCAAAAATTAAACTTATTAATTAAATCTAACTTCGTTTAAAGTTGATTAAATAATATGTTTCTCTATTGGCATAGTTTTTCTAACCTGTACACTTGAGACCCTGATGGGTTATTCCGTGCAACATAGATCCACAATGGTCGCAAAAAGAAGGCGTGATATATGTATGAAGTTCCCATTGATGTTTCGCGGTTTCGGCCTAGATATCCGTTCATTGAGATAAAAGAATTGGAATGTTTATGGACGTGTTATATTAAGTTAATAATAATTTTTCGTTTCTTTAGTTTGTTTTTTTTCTTTATCAATAAATTATGTTTAGAAATTTATTTAATTCATTAACCAATATATTTTCATAAAAAAAATAATAAATAAAAATAAATAAAAACAGAATAACGTGCCATACGTTAGGATGATAACATACAAAAAAAAAAAAAAAAAAAATGATTCATAATAATCATTATAAAATATATATAATATAACAAAAAAAACGAAAAAAAATCAATTAAACTACTATAATATTACTATACAAATGAAAATAAAGAAGAGGAAGTGTACTTAAAAATAATTTAAGAATGTATAGTACAAGAAATATTATATTATATTTTACTTATAACATAATTTTATTTATTTATTTCTGCGTTTATTTCCAATGAATAATATATTTTTATATTTTCTATATTGTTTGGTATCCCAACATTTTAGCATAAACATTTGACCAATTTATGTCTAACTGGTAGGTAAGTAATTATATTTAAAGAGGGTGTTTCAAATAATATATAATATAGTTCAATAACTATTTTTAAATATTTTGTGCTCAATTCATATTATTTTATACATGCAAATAATGTATTATTTATTACAAATTATTAAAATTATTATTAATTCATACATTTAATTTTAATAAAAATGGTTCTCGGTTAATATTTTTATTAATATTATAATGTATAGAATATAGAATTATAAACTATTCATTCAAGTGTTATATTAATTAAAAAGACTATGATTAGTCTAATAAATGAGAATAAAGTATAATAATTAAATTAAATTTTTATATTTTACATATCTAAATCTTAAAAATATAAATATATATACATGATACATCAAATATCAATAGGATATTTTATTTCATTATAAATAAATATTGATCATTTAGTTTCGTGGATCTTATTAAATATTAAATATTAGTAATGATTTCAAATCGGTATAAATTATAATTTTATTTATTAATTTCCATAAAAATCTGTCATAAAAGTTATTTATACATTAAAGTTTCTAGAATGAGTATAATATAATAATAAACTGCATGTACAAAATGATATAAAAACGAGTCTTTAAGAAATTAACATATTAATTTTATTAAATTATTAATAAATAATTCAAACTTTTTACCATATATTTATTTATATTATTGTAAAGTAAATTAAATATTATATATATAATTGTTTATATACACAAGTAATGATGTTTTTAAATAAATTATTTTAATATAAAAAAGTATGATAAAAATAATATTTCTAGAAATTGTATGATTACCAAATAAAATATTTATAATAATTATAATCTTTTAAGTTTTTAATCATCACAATAATTCAATATTATAATATACCTATAGAGTAAATATCACAAAATAATTATAATTTTTTTAAAAATATAATTTATAAATTTAAAAGGCCTTATGAAATAATATGCATTATGTAATATAAAACATATTCAATGAGTGATGGCCAATATTATGACTGCATAAAGAATTATCTTATTTAAAATTTAATACATTTTATAAATAGAAATATTTGAAACTCAATAAAACTTTTTATCAACTTTTATCATTCTCCAAAGAAAACTTTAATTAACAATACTATATTAAATTTAATTAGTATGAAATTACAAATTTAAATTAAATATTAAAATATATAAAATAAAGTACTCTTCCTCTAATAAAAAAAAAATAAGAATAATCCATAAAAATATACTAAAAATTAAATTAAAACCAATTAAATGAAATCATAGACTGAAATAATCTAATTTTATACACTATTTAAGTATAATTTTCTTATCACTAACTGGTTTTAATTATATATTAAATGTGGGAGTAAACCCACACAAGATGCATACATTTTTCATTATTAAAAATTTTATACTTTATTTTTTCTAGATTTGATAACATTTATAATTTTAGATTTTATAAATATTAAGGTTAAATATAAAATATATTATATATAAATATATAATAATATATTAGAAGTGAATAAATAAAATATAATAAAATGAAACGATAATACGAGTAATTATAATTGTTTTAATTTTTGTATATAAGATTTTAAATAATTGAAAAGTATTAAATATCATTACATATATTATAATTATAAAACATAATATAACTGTTATAATATGTTAATACATTGTTTAAGAAGAAGAACCAACATTTATTCCAAATAGCACTAAAAATTAAATATTTATAAAAACATTGGAAAATTTTTAACTTTCATTTAGTCTCGTTAAAATTTAAAATCTCACCGATTATAATACATATTTATATCACTATTTAAAATATATTATTAAATAGTGAATAGAAATATACTAAATATAATATTAAAACGTACATTTTTGGTAAACAGTGATTTTTTACCATCATACGTATACGTGTATTCTTATAATAGAAATTTGGGGTGGTTAAACACCACAACAATATTATTTTTAAAAATAGCTTAAATATGAGAAATAAACATTCTCGAAACACTATTATGTATTACGAGTATACATAAATGTATACAAAATGTATTAGTAGGTAGTTAATTAGAGCTATTTATGTCGGTTGCGCAGAAATAGTGGTTACTACATTCAGTCTATACAATAACCAACCACCATTTTTGTTAATACATTGCGATTATTATTATTATATATTCGCAAAATCTCGTGCAAGCTTTATGAAAAGTATAATATAGTGATTTTAAATTGCAAGTCTATGCTCAAATATTCATTTATAGTTAAAATTTAAATTAAATTAAAAAAATGTTATAAAAAGTAATTAATATAGAGAACACAGGCAGGCATTCAGGTAGAATTCAGAACAAAAATATAAAATAAAAAGAATACAAACACATGAATATTGTTTTCAAAATGAAGAAAATTAAAAAATATATATGTACACATATAAATATTATATATGTATTACATATATATTATGCATGTATAATGTATATAGGCATATATAAAATATGTATGTGTGTGTGTATGTATATTAATAAACGATAAAATGTATGTTTCGGATTATCTAACCTTCGCATTTCATCCCCTGATGTATGACACCATACAATAATGAACCACAGTGGTCGCAAAATGCCGGGCTAGCGTAGGAATGTACTTTGAACCTGTGTTTCGTCCTGGAAGACTACCCAGAGAAAATATTGAGTTATACAATTTAAAAAAATAATAAGTCGAAGATAAATAAGACGAAAATAAAATATGCATGATCACTTTAAAAATAACTTATTCCTTCAATCATGATACTATTCGAATTTTTTTGAACCATATAATATTATAATATATTTCGACTATACATAATTTAGTTAAAATTTAAAAATTATAAAGAAATAAACATATAGACATAATTGGAGTTTTAAATACCTATTTAAATTATCTATTATTAAAGATATATAAGTATACAATTAATATTTATATAATATATAAATATCATCATAAATAGGTAAGTTATCAATGTATATAAATGTTTTAATTTTTAAAAAATGTTTATTATTTAATAGGATGAAATCTATTTAATATGGACTAATACAATTAATTTAAATATTTAAATTCTTATTGAAATATATGATATTATTACTGATAATAATTACCATATTTATTCAAAAATAAAATAATATTCAATATAATGCAAAATTTCATTTTTATTGTTTTAACATAGATACCTACTAAATAAATATAAAAATTTCTATATTGTTGTATACCTATTGTAATGTAAAACTATATTACTGTTGTCTATTTTTCATGTTTATCTACATATTATACGTATACTCGTATTATTAAAACATAATAAATACTTATCAAACCTAATTACAATAATTATTATTCATATGTTTTCTATATGAAATTATAGGTTTTTTTTTAAAAAATATATTTTAATAGTATTATTCAAATTTATTGAATAATACACTTTAATTACCTAGCTATAATTCCAGAAAATAAATATGTTATCATTAATCATTTATCCAACAAAACGTATTTATGTTTATATGTCTTACTGTAATTTACTATGAAACTAATGAAGTAATAACTATACTCAAAAATACATAATACAAAAATAAATTCAATTTTCAATTTTATTGATACCATTTAAAATTGTATTCCATGACAAAATATATTTTATAAATATGACATTCTTTAAACTTGTGAATTATTAGTAATTATCTACTTATTAATATTAGTAAGTTCTTATACTGAAAAATTATTCACAAAAAATTTAAAAATTAATACATAGTTATTTTACTTATATAGTTATATCTATAAATAATATCAAAAGAAAAAAAAAAATGTTAAACTAATTTATAAATATATGAAGTTAAAAAAAATTAAGATCCTTTCTTCTTATATTTCACACAGTTAAATTAAAATGGATATACTTGTGCAATCTGTAAATTAATTATGTCCAGTAGGTACTCATTAATTTTTCCCTTCATTCAGAGAATAGGTAACTTATCATAAGCGAATAAAATACTTCTACCATAAAAGTACTAAATGAATACATGTTACATCTTGAAAGCATGAATTAATTATTTAAAAAAAATGATAATATAATAATATGATATTTTAATATATTATTTATATTACTGAAAAATATATATAATAAAAATGAAAATATATGAATTATATAAAAACGTAATAAACGCTAACTAAAAAGAAATACCGACATTACATTATTTACATATTATTATAATTAAATAAATATACATATAAATAAAATATATAATTTATATCAAACTTATTATGATAATTGATAATGCAATGAATAGATACAAATTGAATAAAATATATTATAAGTAAATAATAACAAACTAAGGAAATTGAAATATAATTTATTAAATTATGTAGAACAAATAATAATATTACTATACTACAAAATAATTAAATTAATGGATTTATTCATTTAATTAATAATTGAATTTTTTTTTATTTTTATGTATTAGATTTTTATTATATTCGTAAATAAAAAATTATTATAAATAAAATCATGAACGTAATATCTAATAATTAATATTTGCATAAGTAATTATAACACAAAACTATTTCAATTGTATTTACGAAATCACATTTTAAGTAATTTTATTGACTTAAAAAATCAATAAGTTACTTTGAGTTAAAATAAATTTGAAATATAATATAAACTGGATATATTATATTATATTATGTGAAAGAGTAAAATAAATTTCGTATTTATAATTTATGGTGTTGTGATATTTAATATTTTTAAAGAATACTCTTAAAAAAATGTATTCCACAAACACAATTAATTGTTACATTTTTTTTAAAAAATTAAAAAAAAAATATTTTAAATTTTTAAATAAGGATCATAAATAATAATAAATATTGAATTAATATCAATCCAATTGCCGTACATAGGTATAATACTCATATTCGTGTATATTAAATTAATATAAGCGACATAATTTTAAAGTGTATTAACTTTACAACACAAATGTATTTCCATGTACCTATACGAAATATCTCCATATTTAAGAATAAAAAAATATAAATATAATAATAAAACACAGAGAATCCAAATAGGTACTGAGTTATAACATTTAATTTACATAAACTTATTTTTATAGTCAATATACGAGTAGAATTTATTTTCCGAGCATCAACAAATTGAAATAAACTGAAATTATTAATAAAAAACTTAGCGTTTAAATAATACGCTATGTAACAATATTGTAATATTGTAGGTCGCACACATAGCACGCATATTGCCATCTGTTGAGCTCGGTCATCGATCGTCGTTTTACAACTACGTATGCCTCTATGTGGTCGCTAGTGGGCTTACACCTTTTTAATGTACGTGCTTTCACCACCAAAGACATGACCCAATTTCAACCCATATTACCACGAGAGGCTGTATCATACATAATAATAAAAACTTAATAGCTTCGAAATGAATTATAAGATTAAAAATTTACCATTCCAACTTCCGTAATCAAGTGCTCTTCAGTTAATTATAGCCTAACATATTGCAAAAATGTATTTACTAGAAATTTTTCAAATACAAATATATTTAAAGTTAAATTTAATAATATAATTATGGGGAAAATCTTTTAAAAAATTTAATTAGAGTTAACACATAAATAACTAATAAATAAAAAAAAAAGAGCTGATACTCCTTCCGCAGGGATATAGGTGTACAAAAAATCATAGTATTTAACTTTAATTTGAATTTGAATGCAATGATAAATCATAGCGTTCAAAAAAACGATTCTAAGCAAAGTTCAGTTAGATATTATAGGTATTGATTAAAATTTTGACATTTGTTATTGAATATTTAAAACGCAAAATGATATCACACATATAGGGAATTAGGGACCATATAGGTACACATATAATACTTAAAAGAACACCCTACAAAATTTAGAAGTCTCTAAGTTCAATATAAATGCTCATAAAATTCCTTGTCACATAAATGCCCATATTTGACAGAACTTCGCTCAAAATACTTTTTTCGAATGTGATGGTTTTATCATTGCATTCAAATTCTAATTAAAATTAAACACTATGATTTAAACACCTATATCCCTGCGGCAGGAGTATCAGCTCTCCTTTTTTATACTTTAAACGGCTATAAAAAAAATCATAAATGTAATAATTCACAATTATTTAGAACTCAGTTGAATAAAATATATTTAAGCTACAAAAGAATTTTAGTCAATTTTATTTAACATTATTGTAAAATATTTTAATATACCTAATAAGAAAAATTCATATAAATACTTTAAATATTGATTTTACTACAATTTCAATTTTAAACAACAATAAAAAAAAATTGTCTTGAGATTCTCTAATATATTGGAAATACGTTAAGATATATATCAGCATGCTTCAATAAAATTTTCAAAATTTTCAAAAATTTCTAAATTTTTTGGATTTTCAATTAATTTTTATTGTAAAAGTATTTAGAAATAATAAGAAGAATATTTGTATGGATCTTAAGATTTTCGTTTAAACTAAAAATATCAAATTTAAACAGCTATAAAAAAAATTTTGACATGGGATATTTCTAATATTTTGATATGATGTTAAGTAATACCTGTATGTAAGTATACTCCAGTAAAATTTTCAGATCTTAATGCCCAAAATTTCCAAATTTATCAAACATTATATCATAAAAACGAAAATTTTACGAAATATTCAAAGTTCTATATTTTGTAGAAAAAATTAACATAGGGTTCCAAAATTTTATCACTCATAAATAGTATCTATGTCAACATCCAAAAAAATTTCAAGTCTCTAACTTCAAAATTATCTGAGTTATCATGAAATATTGAAATCGAATTCGTTGAAATTTCAGTTTTTGTGAAAATGCCGGTTTATTGTCGTTTTCCTACCGCATAAGGTCAATTTTGAGAAATTCGAAAAATGATCTAAACAAAGTACCAACTACATCCACTTTTCAACCGGAAACATATGCTATTCGTGAAAATCGGAGCATTATTTCTGGTAGTAAAAGTGTCTTCAGACATAAAAAAAAAAGACACATCAATGTAAAACCAATACATTCTTCGCTTCGCTCAGAATCTAAAACTAGTAATTCAAAAGTTCTTTGTTGTAGTTGTCTTTTTAAAAATTAATTTATATACTATATTATATAAAATTAATCATAAATCATCATACACGAAAAAATGATGCTGAGAGAACAGAGAAGTTCATTCAAATATACATACTGCAGAATATAAATTAGGTATTTAAATAAAGTAATATATAAATAATTGATTAAAATTTTCACATATTCATTAAAATGTATAATTATTTTAATTAAAATATCAAAATAAGAGTTCTAAAATATTACCATGGATGAAAAATGCTATGTTAACACCCAATAATATTATCAAGTCTTTAAATTCAAGATTTCCTGAGTAGGTTTTTGTAATACTTATATTAATCGTAATAAAAATTTTCAAAATCATAGTTCACGTGAATTTTACCAATATTCAGTCATTTTTTGATAATTATTCCTTAGGAACTTCCAGAAATTCGTAAATTTACCTAAATAAAAAAACATCTCAAGATCTAATTATTTATTGAAAACATAAAATTGTAAATCTGAACCACATGCAATTACTGACTCAAAAATTATTCTCAAGTTTTAAAAACACAAAATCCATAAATTATATTGTATAATTTTATGTTTAAACAGCTACAAAAAAGAAATTAGTATTAGCAATATACAAAATATTTTGAATTTAGCTAAGAAATATGTAGTTATGGTTTTATAAAATCTTTAGACCGTAAAACCCTAGATCCTCATTTTATCAAACACTACTTTAAAAAATGAGAACGAATTTTTCAAAGTTCCATATTTTCATGGAAAATCATCGTATAATTTTTTTAACTTATATAACTATTTGAAAACTCAATTAAATTTTCAAATCTCTACTTTCAATATTTTCTGTGTTATCGTAAAATATAAATCAAATTCATCAAAATTACAATTATTAATATAAATATTTCTGAATTTTCTTCATTTTAAGGTAATTTTTCCTATCGTATAAGCTCAATTTTAGAAATTAAAAAAATGGTCTAAAGACTTAAATAAAGTAACAATAATATAACATACTTTACGAGAATTATAGCTCTTCATGGTATCAAATAAATATTTCTGATCGAAAAAATTTATTTTTACAAACTAGAAAAAAATTTAAAAAAAAAGACAACATTGTAAAACCAGTACATTCCTCCTTCGCTCAACATCAAAAATTAAAGTAAAAGGTTTATTTATTTATTTTAATAGTATTTTAATTTTAGTTAAATTAATTATTTCATTCAATCTCGTGACTTTAATTTAACAATTTAAAATGTATACTATAATTATTTTTATTAATTTAATTTTTATAATTATAAGTGTATAATATTATAAACATAAATAAATACGTTTTGTTGGACCGTTCACATCGGTGTATTAATATTGCCTACATCAGTTGCCGTTCTACAGTAAATAAAAACATACTAAATGCATCTATATTTTTACTAATCTACATAATAAACATTCATAACATAACAATTTCAAGTATGTTACACTGTAAATAATTCAACATTATATTAGTTTATTTTATAAATGATATATAAAGTATTATCCAAACGTATGGTGGTCGTTCTGTAGATTATTTGAGTAAAAAGATTAATAATAGAGAAAAAAAAACAATGTTACATTCAGGTTAGATAAATCACAATTTGTTTGGTTACTTACATCTGAATCTGGTCCTTTATCTGCTCCCGGACAAGTAAAGGAAACAAATTCGTGGCACCGTTTGTGGACCACAAAACTGCAAACTATAATATAAAAATATCGCATAAATATTATTCATATTGTAAGTTTAAAAAAAAATTAACTATAAACTTTATAAGTTGTAATTTAATATCTCAAGAATATACTTTAAACTACAAATTAGTATATTTTATAAACTTTGAAATAAAAAAATAAAAGGGCGATGTCTCTATTATTGATTACACGATTGTATAATATATAAGGTAATAAAACTAACTACCTATATCAAAGAAAATCCACACTATTTATTTATTAATAAAATTAAATACAAAATATTTATACGTTATAACTCAAATTACGGGTCATATACTTATGATAATATCCCTCAATAAAATCGACTAGACTTTTTAAATAACTATATTGTAGAAATAGCATAAATCACTACCAAATTATTACATAAAACAGATTATAAATAAAAACACATGTGAAAAATAATTTATGTTTTTTTTATAAAAACCATACAAATCAAAGTCCCCTAATATTTTGTTCAACAGTATACAAATAATAAAATTGTCATAAATTACATATAATACATATGTATAAACTATTCTTTATATAATAATAATTTATCAACGTATATATTATGTATACATAAATTGCATTTTTATATTAATAATTCTTATATTTTTAAATAAAACTGATTAATAAATTTCTTTTTTAATAAAATAAAATAAACCTTATTAAGTAATCAAATTCAATATTACTAAAATTTCAATTTAGTATATTTCATTCAAAGTAATGTTGATAGTAATAACTTAATCCAGGCGAACAAAGTTAAATGGAATTCGTATTTTCTCAAGTTATGTTAATACCTAAGAATGTGTATTATTTGAAAATTTTCTAAAATAGTATTTAAGAAATTCCTCTTAATCTATAAATCATACCATATAAGTAAGTAATAAAAAAAGGTATTTTCTCATTTTCCTTACCTTTTAAAATAAAGAATTTTATATTGCGATATAAATATATGTATTATATATTATGTGTGCATATATATATAATATATGTACACATATATGTGTTATATGTTATATATGTATAATATATATATATATATATATATATATATATAAATATACATTGAAGAATATAAAACAAATGAATATCAAAGATAAAAGTATATTATATTATTTGATAATTTTATTTTTATTAAATTATAATATATTGCCATATATATGAAATATGTAATTCCAACTCCCTAAACAATTTCCAAATTAAAAACTAAAATATATTTTACTATTTTTATATTTATAATTAAGTTTTGAATTATTTTATAATCACTATATCTGTACTATACTTAATAACTCACACCATACTGCGTTTATGAATATAAAATCAAAAAGTAAGTTCACAGAATAAGAACCTATATAAAATTATAATTATAATATATGCATATATCATTATGTAGGTATGCTCAAATACCTAGACTTCTAAATATAAATTAATTGTACTACTCGTATGTAAAATAACGACTTAATTAAATTATCTTAGGTATAGATACCTAAGAACCTAATTACTTTAATTACCTAAGAAGTATAAAATTAATATCAAAATAATTATCGAAAAAATAAATATTTATTATCAAATTATAAACACAACTAGTATGTAAAAATATTTTAAATTAAATAACATAATAATAAGTAGGGTTAAGGTGAATATTACTTCACATAGTTTTTGTTTAGTACCGTTTTTTTTTTTTTTTTTTGTTATTGTTATTGTTATTGTTCTTGTACGGATTCTTAGATAGAAATTCGTTTTATTCAAATATCATTTATATAATATTATATTTGCATTTTTATAAAATATTGCATATAAATAGATATTTTAACTATTTTTTTTATTTTTTATCACTGTTTATGAGTTTAGTATTAATAGTAAAAAACGCAATTACATATATTTTCAACTGAATATAAGTTTAAATCTGTGTATAATATATATATGTGATATAAAAATTATTGCTAATTTATTTGCGGTGTTATTAGTATTACCAAAAAGTACGTATTTACAGATACGTAAACCTATTTATTATCTATTTCATTATACAATTATTATCAAAAATAATACGAAAAAAAATAATTCTATAACTTTCATAATACTTTAATATCAATTATAAAGGAACTATTATATAATTATACAGATATCTTTGAAACCGAAATCATTGAACCATATGTCCATATACAAAATAAAATTTATTACCTTAAGAAATTCTAGTTCAAAATAATCAACTATAAAATAAAAAAGATTTTTTTTATTTTTTAACATAATAATCGTGACAAAATATTGTGATAAATTCTATGTAAATTATTATCCTTAATATTATATAGGTATGTACAGGTTTAGGTGTTTTACCCTTACTCCATTACCTAAAATAAATTAATTTAATATAAAAAAAGAATAAAAATTATGTTTTTAAACTTTTATTACATTCAGTCATCATATAATTTTAATAAACAACATAATAAATAAATTGTCGATTAATTATAACTATACGATTATTACAATTATCAAAATTCGATTTTATTGACTATTATAAGTATAACTAATATTTTGACTTTAGAACATAACTATTACAATATTTTCAAAAAAAAATCAAAACAAATTATAGTATACCACCACATTTTAGTCTTACAACTTTGTATAATATTCTAAAATTTAACATCAAATGCAGACTATATGAAACTCATAATATATAATTTACTCTTTAACACACAAATTTACTCTACAGTTCTACACTTGTTTTAAATATATTAACAGTAATGAAACATATTTTCTTTCTGAATCAACAATTATTCATTCATACAAATTCAATTATTTTAAAATAATTAGGTGCATACACACATACACACACACACGCACACACATGTATGTTACCGGCAATATAAATAATTAAACATTATAGGTACATAGTGCCAAAATTACAAGCTCAAACATTGCCAACGGTGACGGTTTACTAATGCTAATTATTAGTCTGTTATTGACGAATAATATGAAAACATAACTTCAAAATTGAAAACACTTTTGAAGGTTAGGTAATTTCACATTCGTAGAAATTTTTATTTTGTTCACATGACATTTAAATTTAAAAAAGTAAAAATAATAATATATTATAATCCATTACTTTAAATAAGTACCTTCTTAATAAAAATGAAGAAAAAAGAGCATTTTAATATATTTAACGTAGAAATATTTCAATTATTAAATCAATAATATAACAAAACACATACACGTATAATTACAAAGTATTTAGTTTTAGTTTAGTTAACAACGTCCCACAGAATAAAATAGAATATTTATACCAATTATTACGTATACATACAGCAGTTAAGCCAGTTGAGTATAACGCGCGTAATTACATTTTTCCACCGTTCACCAATATCACAGTGGAGATAGTGAAGAATCTAAATTAATTTCTAGGGTCAACCTATACACTAACAATACATAAAAAAGGAATAGCTGGGTAAACGATACAAGACTAAAGAGGATAATGTTGAATTTTGATTAAAAAAATTTTTAATGATAAATCATTATATTGGTAAAAATGTTTTTAAATGAAGTTCAACAACAGATAATATATTATATTTATTATACTATAATTAGTAATAATTAAAATTGTAATATTAAAAAAAGCTTTTAGCTTAATTTATTAGTGCCAAGATTAGTTTCATATGAAAAACCTTATGTAGATTATATTATTAAACCAATTCTTAATGTATCAAGCTTAATAGAATTGTCATATTATGGAAATAGTCTTCTTTCACATTATTATCATCTATCAATAGTGGGTTAGTAAGTCTCTACATCCAATATAAATACTCAAATCTGACAGTACTTCGGTTCAAAATTTTCGAATATAATGATTTATCAAAAAAAATTGTAATTTTAATTGTAATATTTACATTATTTAGAACTTAGTTAATATAATATATTTGAGCAATAAAATTTTTTGTCCATTTTATTTAACAGTACCTATTGTATACCTAATATTGAAGAATATTAAGAAAAATCCATACTAATACTATAATATCGATTTTACTAAAATTTCAATTTTAAACAGTTATAAAAAAAATTAAGATTTGGGATTTTTCTAATATTTTAGTGAAATGTTAAGTAATATGTTGAGTATGCTTCAGTAAAATTTTCAGAATTTAAAACCCAAATTGATTTCAAACATTATATAGATAAAAATAAGAATTTTAGGAAATATTCAAAGTCCTATCTTTTATAGAAAAATAACCATAATGGTTTCAAAATTTTATCACTTATATATATAGTACCTATGTCCTATATGTGAACACCCAAACAAATTTACAATATTATTTATATTCAAAATTGATTTTTCGTGAAATATTGAAATCGATTTCGTCAAAATTTCAGTTTTCGTGAAAAATGCCGAGTGAATGGAACTCAGTTAAGTAAAATTATGTTATTAAGCTTGAATAAAATTTTGTCATTTTTATTTAACATTATTGTAAAATATTGAAATATAATAAGAATAATCCATATACGTAGATACTTTAAATAATGATTTTACTGAATTTTCAACTTCAAACAGCCATAAAAAAAATTAATTCTTGGGATTTTTCTAATATTTTGGAAACACGTTAATATATTTATTAGTATGCTTCAATAAAATTTTCAAAAATTTTCCAAATTTTGTGGCTTTTTTACTAATTATTATTATAAAAATAATAAGAAATAAGAAGACTTATACGGATTCTAAGATTTTCGTTTAAACTAAAAATATTAATTTTAAACAGATATAAAAAAAAAATTGAGACTAATATTTTAATATCATATTAAGTAATATGTAAGTATACTTCAGTAAAATTTTCAGACCTTAAAACTAAAAATTGCCAATTTTATCAAACATTTTATACCTACATAAAAACGAGAATTTTACGAAATATTCAAAGTCTTATATTTTGTAGAAAAATTAACATAATGGTTCCAAAATTTTACCACATAAATATTATATAGTACTTATGTAAACACCCAATAAAATTTTCATGTCTCTAAGTTCAAAATTGCCTAATTATCGTGAAATATTGGAATCGAATTCGTTTTTTCATCATTTTTTGATTGTTTTTCTGTCGCATAGAGACATTTTTGAGAAATTCAAAATATGACCTCAATAAAGTCCTAACTAAATAATATTCTCTACCCAAATTATATAATATTCGTGGCAATCAGATGATTATTTCTGATAAGTTTTAAATTATATATTATTATATTAGCTTACTTCTATTTAATAATTTGTATAATACACATACGAGAATTAATTACATGCATTAAAATTATAAAACCATATATATTAATTTAGTGTAAAAATGTTATAATTCAGACAAAGTTAAAATGAATTACAACACAAATAATAATTAATAACTGATTGACATTTGGCGTCATTAAAACCTTAAGCTATAAAAGCCTCATAGTCTCATACTTATTGTGATAAAATAAGCATGTAATATTCAAATTAACTAGCTCTAGCAAAAACATACTAGTATAATTTTTTCAATACTAATGACATACATTCAATATACTTTTAAATTTTAACGTTTAACTTCTTTTCAATATTATTATGGTAAGATAACACTAAACTAATTAGATGATAATTGTTTAAAGAGAATATTATGTCCGCAATTTCGTTCGGTTTTCATTAATGTTATTATAGTTTATGTAGGATTGTAAGTAGGTAATAGAAGATATAGTAAAATCACAAAAACGTATACTGTAATAACGTTTCGGTTGAACTTTATTTTGTATAGAATTATAAACCATTATCACCAAATTTAAATATATATATATATAATCGTCCATTTTATGAAAAGTTAACTATTTCATGAAATGAAAACCTATTTTTAACACTTTGTGAAATAATAAAATAAGTCATCATATGGTCACTGTACTCTTCCGTCCATTTTTTATTACCTAATCTGCTAATCTACACTTTTGTATTATTCTGTTTTTCAATTGTTATACTCGTATTTTTCAAAATCCTTATTTCTCCAGATGTTCCTCTCTAGTATGTCTTGTGAAGTTGTGATATCTAACTGGTTTCCTTGGTTTAAGAGTATGTTTCCCAAGAATCTTGTCTGATGTTACTTGTATTTCACTAATTTTAGATCATTCCATAATTTATCTCTTTTTTTTCTGGTTCTCTATTGAAGTTAACTATAGAATTACTTTTCAGTTTATCTAACGCCGCGTTTTAATGAGTCGCATAGCCCTTCTCTTGAATTTGATATTGCACTTTGCTAACACCAAGTTATGATCGCTACATCACAACTTATAAGTAAGAGTGGCTAGACTTAACTTGGTTCCTCTACTTATGTTTAACTAATATCAAATCCATTTGAAATCTTCTAATATCTTCTGGTACTTTCTAGTATAATACATAAGCACTATATTTAACCTATGAATAATATATTGTTTTTTTTTTTAATAGAAATACGCATAATTATATAGTTTTTGAAGCAGCAAAATAAAAAAATTTTAAGTTTTTAATATTTTATTTACTGTACAAGTCAATACAGCATTATTTTGCTTCTATGTTTAACGAATATAAAATTTGTAAGTATTGAATGTATCTAACATTTATTAATAACGATTTTAAATTTTTAAATATTTTCAAAAATTAACACATAATAAATATTATTCATTATGTTAATTATATTATATAAATTTATATACTCATATTATCCATATAAATATGACATCATACTCGATAAACGTTATAAAATTTCGTATTTGTATGGCGTAAGAAGCCATTGTAAGATATGTTATTGATATTAGATGTGTTATAACCATGAATTAAGATAGTATGGATACCCGACGACCCATGTTAAAAATTTTATCACATAACACTTAAAGTTACTTTCGAAAACAGCTGATTTATAGACTTAGGGCGCCCTCTATACCCATCAAATAGTGACGGACTATTAATTATTATCATTAATTATCAGTTTCTTCTTTCTTCTTTATGAAAAATTTGGAGAATATAGTTCTATTCGAATGATTATTTAATATTTATTATTTATTATAACTTAATTCATGGTAATTATTACGAAAAAAAGCGGGAATATAATTAAACCGTATTTATTTTATATAGTTAGAGGGCGCCCTAAGTCTATAAATCAGCTGTTTTTCGAAGCAATATTGTATGTCATTTTTTTTTGGTGCGTCGGGCATCCATACTATCTTAATTCATGGTTATAACGTACGAATATAGTATGAGTATTATAAATTTATTAACGTACACGGATATGACATATCATATTATATACCTACAATTAGACCAATACCGAATAATACGCCATCAAAAATATCCAGCGTGTTAACACATTGCATATACAATGTATATATTTAATTGTTTCTTATATTTTATATTAATAATATTATATACAAATTGTTAAATATCTTGTTGGTTTGTTTTATATATATATATACCATAAATAAAGTACATTATATGAATTATTACAATTATTAAATTTTCATTGTTATATTTATTCATAAAATTGGATTTACCATCATTTCTAACTAAATGGTTGATATTTAAGAAAATACGAAATTACAATAATCGTATGTTAATATTATTAATGAAAAAAATGTTTAATTTTTAAACATCATATTTCAGAAAACATAGCATAATACTAAATTAAATAGGTAATGCAGTGTCACAAAAGAACAAAAATAAACTAATTTAATATTGTGTAGTATAATGTATATTACATTTACCCTTCATCTAAATTAATTAATGATCATAATAAACTACTGCATTACTAGTTTATAAATAAAATCATAACTTGAAGATAAAACAAGATTAAAATTTATAAAATACATTACATTGATTAAATATGGATGCATTAACAAATCATTAAGAGCAAAATTTATCAAAACATTCTAATAATTGTAATCAAAAATAAATAAGAATACAAGTGTATAATATATCGAATAATCTAAAAGAAGTCAATAAATAAATAAAATTAATGCTATTATTTCCTAAATAAATTCTTACAAAGCATCGTATTAGTATGATAAAATTGATAAATGCAACATAATCATAGGATATTCTGTGATTATTTTCTAAATTACGGACATTGAATAGGAACTTTAAATTATTATGCGAAATACGTCTATGATTTAATTCCATAATTAAACGTTAAAATCTAAAAATATATTATTCTAAAAAATTATACATTGTAATAAATAAAATAATTGTATTTTTCTTTATTCTCATAGTAAATGATGAATCTACACTAGTGATGGGCGATTCACGTCGGTGAATCGATTTTTTGAATCGATTTAAATCGAAATTAAAAAATCGACCGATTTAAAAATCGGCCAAACTGAATCGATTTTTCGATTTAAATCGATTTTTTATAATGTATATAAAAATTAACAAAACACATCATATAATTAAAATGTATAATAAATAATTTAATATCTATAAATATTAAAAAGGTAAAATATTTTATTTTTATATTATATTTCTAATGAAAACTCAAACTTGTGAATATTTTTTACAACTTATCATTTATGTAAATGATAAAAGAAAATTTTAATTTACACTTATGTAAATTATGTATTATAAATTTTTGTTTTCAATTTAGGTATAAATTTACTTTATAATTTCAATTTTATTTATTTATAATCATAATATGTAAAATGTAGAATAATTAAAATTTAAAAAAATATATATTAATTATTAAATAAGTGTAAAACTTACCTTGGCATTGAAATCCTTGCTTTCCAAAACCCCTGAAATATATTTAGTAAATTAATATCATGAAAATAAAATAAATACGCTTGTATTTATTTAATACACAATATTTATTAAATACACTTGTATTTATTTAATTAATAATTTAAAAACAGTAGAATAATTATAAATATAGAGTATATTTGTGTAATATTTTAAAACAAATATCCATAAAAAAATTTAATTTGTCAATTTGTTATATTGTTTAATCATTTACATAAGAAATAATTTATTATTATAAATATATAATGTATTAGTATTAGTATTAGTATTTTATAAAATAATAAAAGTTATGCTTATTATTATAAAATATAAATTAGTCCCTATTATTAGAAAATAAGGTTAGGTTAGATATGTCAAATGTGACTAAATATACAATTAGAAAATTTGAAAAGGTAAAATTTGTTATTTGATTTTTTAGATTCTGAGCGAAGCGAAGAATGTATTGGTTTTACAATGATGTGTGATTTTTTTTTTTTTTTTTTATTCTGTAGACATTTTTACTACCCGAAATAATGCTCCGATTATCACGAATAGGGTATGTTTCCGGTAGCAAAGTGGATCTAGTTGGTACTTTATTTAGGTCATTTTTCGAATTTCTCAAAATTGACCCTAAGCGGTAGAAAAAACTTTGAAAAAATGACGAAAAAGCGGCATTTTTCACGAAAAATGAAATTTTGACAAATTCAATTTCTATATTTCACGATAACTCAGTAAATTTTTAAGATAGAGACCTGAAATTTTTTTGGATGTTCTCATAGCTACTATATATATGTGGTATAATTTTGGAACCGTTATGTTAATTTTTCTACAAAATATTGGACTTTGAATATTTCGTAAAATTCTCGTTTTTACGTATATAATGTTTGAAAAAATTGGCAATTTTTGGTATTAGGGTATGAAAATTTTACTGATGTATACTTACATATTACTTAACATCACACTAAAATATTAGAAAAATCCCTAATCTCAATTTTTTTTTTATAGCTGTTTTAAGTTGATATTTTTAGTTCAAACGAAAATTATAATCTGACTGTACTTCGCTCAGAATCGTTTTTTCGAATACAATGGTTTATCATTGCATTCAAATTCTAATTAAAATTAAACGCTATGATTCGCACACCTGTATCCTGTGCGGCAGGAGTATCAGCTCATCTTTTTGATGTTTGTGAATTCGTTTAATAAAGTTAATGAGACCATTCAACAGTCCATATCCCTCACTACCATATGAAAAATATATCATATAAGATTATAACACATATCAAATTTTAGTATAGCGTATAAAATTATTATTATTATTATTATTGCGTATGGTATATTGTCCAGAAGAGACCCAGAGGTCTGTTCGGACGCCTATTTGGCAGAATTTCTATTAGACATCCTATAAGTTTCTGCCATGCCTGTTATTTAAAATAAAAATGGTATACAAATATATACAATATATTATAAGTATAACGACAACAACATAATAAAATTATTAAATTTTTTCAATTTAATTCTAAATTCCAACTTCCTAACTTCCCAACTAAATTCCTAACTTGTAACTAATATTATTAATTCTTCATTACTAAATTTTAGTAATCGAATATAAATTATGTATAAATAATATTATAAATTATATATATATTAAATAATAATATTACTAAATACAAGTTATACATAACTTAGCTAATTAATTTTAATTATATTTATCACTTTATTATAAAATCCCTAAAATTATATATAAAAAAGATGAGCTGATACTCCTGCCGCACAGGATACAGGTGTGCGAATCATAGCGTTTAATTTTAATTAGAATTGAAATGCAATGATAAACCATTGCATTCGAAAAAACGATTCTGAGCGAAGTTCAGTCAGATTATAATTTTCGTTTGAACTAAAAATATCAACTTAAAACAGCTATAAAAAAAAATTGTGATTTGGGATTTTTCTAATATTTTAGTATGATGTTAAGTAATATGTAAGTATACTTCAGTAAAATTTTTAGACCCTAATACCAAAAATTGCCAATTTTATCAAACATTATATACGTAAAAACGAAAATTTTACTAAATATTCAATGTCCAATATTTTGTAGAAAAATGAACGTAACAGTTCCAAAATTTACCACATATATATAATAGCTATGTGAACACCCAAAAAAATTTTCAAGTCTCTATCTTAAAAATTGCCCGAGTTATCGTGAAATATAGAAATTGAATTCGTCAAAATTTCATTTTTTGTGAAAAATTCCATTTTTTCGTCATTTTTTAGAAATTTTTTCTACCGCTTATAGTCAATTTTGAGAAATTCGAAAAATTACCTAAATAAAGTACCAACTACAATAACTTTGCTACCGGAAACATACCCTATTCGTGCAAATCGGAGCATTATTTCGGGTCGTAATTTTGTTTTCATATATATAAAAAAAAAAAAATCACACATCATTGTAAAACCAATACATCCTTCGCTTCGCTCAGAATCTAAAAGTTCGCATTTTAATATTTCAAATTAAAAGATTTTTTCAATAGAATTACACTATTTAAATAAATTATGCACAAGTTAATACTTCAAGAACAATAAAAAAAAAATTACACTGTTCTCTTAAAAACATATTTGAATAAACATTAAGTTGGTAGTAAACATTAAAAACACTTGATGATTCCATACACATAATCAAACAAAAAATAACTACCTATAGTCTATATAGTCATATAGTAATAGTACCTACTGATAGTTAATATTTTTTATAGGTAATCAATCATATACCTATTTTAAAAATGTATAAAGTAAAATTGAGGCTAAACAAAATAGGTATCTATCAAGAGCTACCTATTACTGGTATAATTATACATTTTAACCTAAATATAATAAATCTATTATAAGAATAATAATTTAAAATTGTTCCTTAAAAATAAATGAATAACAAAACAAATAACAAAAATTATTGTTATAAACAAGGTTGACAAATGTATAAACAATAATTAAAATGACATAAATACTGAAATAATTTGAACATGTACCTACACTGTAATCATACATACTGATTACAGAATAGGGTTATGAATAAAGCTTATTATTTTTGACTATGTAACCCTGAACACGATATAAATATGAAAAAATAATGAAATGTAAATAACATATCACACATAAGACATAACTGACATAAAGTATTCACAAAACACATTCCATTAACCATAATTTGGAAATATAAATACCTACTAGACTACTAGAGTACTGAGTTACTTCAATGTAAGAAGAGCGTCATTAAATGTATGCAATTAGTACACAATTCATGTCTCCTTTTTACATAAGGAGAAATGATATATAGTGATTATAATTACATGATATAGAATTATGGAAATTTTATATGTTCTCATTATTTTCCCTATTATTTTTATATTACAATATTCTGATCACACTGTATACATAATATTATAATCTAACATGTATTTATATTATGTATAAATAAATTTACACTGTGTATTTCTAGTAGATACTTATATTATATTCAATATTTAGCAAATGCTTTGTTTCTTCATATTTCCTTGACCTATTATTCAAATTACTAAAAACCCCTTCTGTCTATAAATAAGGTAAATAAGGTAATTAAATAACTAATACATGAATCATAAAAACTCAACATTAAAAAACAATTTATTTAACAAACTTTGTATAATCCAAAATAGCACAATATATTATAATTTATAATTAAAATTCTTAATTTTCAATGAATTATGAAAAAAATTACTAAATATTGGAATATTAATTGTTTAATATAAATAATAACTAGTTAAAATTCAATAATTTTCAAAATACATGTTAAATAATATCTGTATCATAATTTCTAAAAGAATATAAAATACATTTTTTATTGTTTTTATTTTAAAAATATTTATTAAATTTGAATATTTTTCATCTCTAATAATAAATAATTTATCGAAATTCTAAGAAAATACAATTTTAGGAATTAATGATATTCTTCATAAAAATATAATATAATACCAAAACAAATACAAATAAAAAATAATTCATTATATAAGAAAAAAAATGTGAATCATTTTTCTATAAATTAAAATTATATATAAAATTACTTCAAATGATTTTTTAACTTGGACAAACTAATTCCAATCCTTATATATAATCATTAAATAATGTATTCCTAAAAAAACTTATTAGAATATTCATTTATGGATTCCTATAATTCCAAATCCTCAAATTATGAATAATTAAATATTATTTAATCTAAATTTAACCATCTAAAAGACCAAGCTTTTAATTTATAAGAGCATAAAACATATCTAAGCTTACATAAATGGTTTCCAACTTAAGTGTAAATAATTTTTATACAATTATAATTATGCATACATTAACACTTTCAATAAATGTACTTATGAATAATTTTATAATCATTGTTGTTATAATAAGTAAAATTACATTGTATAGTTTTTATTTTTTTAAGAATTTATACATATATGCATATATGCTTACAATATAAACTGATTTAATTTTTATAATTCACAAACTTACCCAAATTTTTAAAATTTACATGTTAAACATGGCAAAGGACATTATATAATTATAATACGAACTAAATATGACGTATATCAAAAAACCAGTATATATTATATATATATATTTATATTATATTCAAACAAAAACTAATAAATACATTACTATGTATGAAAATAAAGAATGCATTTTATTTTTCTAGTACAATAGGTAATTCGATTTTTAATTCTTAATAACATCAGTTATTAGTGAATTTTAAGTTATACATTAATGCCTTCAATGGATTCTTTAAGTAGAACAATTATCATAAAAGAAAGTTTGTAAATAACAAATTCCAAACGGTCTTTAAAATATATTTGTGCATAGAATACTTAGCTCTATATATAAACAATACATTATTAATAACACATGCTTACTGCTGATTGTTATAGTCTGTGAAGAATGTCATGTTAGTATATATACTAGTTTTATAGAGTTAGAGTTGTATTCTTATATAATTAAAGACAAATTTCAAAAATTACACAACATACATAGGTATCACGAAGAAACATTATTTGGAATTTGTTTTTATTAAATTGTTTCATTTTTTTCCCCATTCGTTAATTGACTAAAAATAATCTTTCCACAAATTATGGTATAACATACTACATACTACATACACGAGACACGACATAGTAATAAATGATTTAATGGCTAAACTTTTATAAGAAGAAATATTAATTTATATAATATTCATAAAATCTAAAAATTCTTATAAAAGATCCAAAAATAATAAGACAATATAAAGACACCAATTCTACAAAATAATGCAATTTTACTTATTAATTAGTATATACTCATATAACTCGGATTTTACTACTAAATATAATAACATCATTGCATAAATACCTACATATGTAAGTAAACCAAATACAAATTTATTTTATTAAATTATTATAACTTATATCTCGATAACATATTACCTACATTTTAACCATTACAACTTACAATTAATATTATAGTTAGAGTTAGAGTTAGAGTTAGAGTGATCATATTTAAAAATAAAAAAATAATAATTTTTAAAAATAATTTTAATATAATTTCACAAATTTGATTGCAGTTATTTCATTTCGTTTTGTTCCGTTATTATTATCCGTCCATTACCTATTATTCATTTCAATTTCCAAATTATTTTCTTAACATTTTGTCTTTGGGTCTGATTCTCAAAGAAGTAATATTATAAATAAAAAGCAAGGGATACTGATGTGGAAGGAATACAAATGTAACGATGATTGTTGAATTTTAATTAAAATTTGAATGCAATGATAAAACATTACATTCGTGAAAACGATTTTGAACGAAATTCAGAATGTTAATATGAATTGATTAAAATTTCATATTTATCAGTCTCTACGTTTAATATAAATAATGTATCATAAAACCCCCTAAATGAGTCACCTAAATATGTGAGTATACGTCAGTAAATTTTTAGACCTTATAACCCAAAATTGACAATTTTATCAAACATTATATACATAAGAAATATTTAAAGTTCTATATTTTATAGAAAAATTAACGTAACAGTTTCAAAATTTTATCACATATATATAGTACCTATGTGGACACTCTATAAAATTTTCAGGTTACTAAGTTAAAAATTGCCCGAGTTATCCTGAAATATTGAAATCGAATTGGTCGAAATTTCACTTTTCATGAAAAATGCCGGTTTTTTCATCATTTTTTGGTCGTTTTTCCTATCTCATGAGTCAATATCGATAAATTTGAAAAATGACCTAAATAAAGTACCAACTACTCTTACATCCACTTTCCAACCGGATATATATGTTATTCGTGATAATCGGAGAATTATTTCGGGTAGAAAAAGTGTCTTCAGATATTAGATATAAAAAAAAAAGCAAGGGAACAGGTGTGGAAAGGATAAAGGTGTACAATCATAGTGTTTAATTTTAATTATAATTTGAATGCAATGGCAAACCATTTCATTCGAAAAAACGATTATGAGCGAAAATCAATCATATAATGCCGTTTTTTCGTAATTTTTTTCATAACATTTTCGATTAACTAAAGATATCAAATTTAAACAGCTATGAAAAAAATTGAGACTAGGGATTTTTATGTAAATAAAAAATATATTTCAGTAAAATTTTCATACCTTTTATTGATGCCGAAAATTGCCATTTTTCAAACATTATACCATTATAACATTATTATTTATACCTAAAGACGAGAATTTTACGAAATATTCAACGTCCTATATTTTGTGGAAAAATTAACGTAACGATTCCAAAATTTTACCACATATATATATATATATAACTTATGTGAATACCCAATAAAAATTTTTCCCTAACTTCAATATTGCCTGAGTTATCGTAAAATAATGAAACCGAATTCGTCGAAATTTCAGTTTTCCTGAAAAATACCGTTTTTTCGTCATTTTTTTCATTTTGCCCTATAGCTTATAATTCTAGATAATTGGAAAAATCACCTAACACTATTTATGTATATATTACTGAATGGTTCGTTTATTCTCATTATAGACCTTAGTCTTTGATCTAGATCAGTGATTCCCAACCTGGGGGGTATATGCGGTATGGCCAATCCCCAGAGGGTGCTCAAAGAAGTATTATCAGATTTACGATGGAAATTTCTGTTTATAGATGGTCGCTATTAGTTTCAATAATATTATTATTATTTTGGTTGCTATTAGTATAACAATAAATAATATTATTATTTTGGTTGCTATTAGTAACAATAATATTTATATTGTCACTATGGTTACTATTATAATCAAATTTAGCTGATGAATCAAATTCGTCGAAGGAAAAATGTCCTTTTTTCGTTATTTTTTCGTCCTTTTTTGTATGGCATGGGGTCAATTTTGAGAAATTCGAAAAATGACCTTAATAAAGTACAAACTACATCTAATTTGAAATCGAAAACATAACATTCGTGAAAATCGGAGCATTATTTCGGGTAGTAAAAGTGTCTTCAGACATAAAAACAAAAAAAAACAAAACAAAAAAAAAAAGACCCACATCATTGTAAAACCAATAGATTTTTTCGATTTGCTAAAAATCTAAAATATAACAGATTGACCAGATTGATATTTTCTTTTTTTTAAAGTGAACAACGTTATTTTTATTAATAAGTTTATAATATAGACATAAAATAATATGATAACAATTAACAGTGATCCACATGATCCATATGATACAATCTCCAAAAAAAACGGGACAATTTGCGTCCTGTTGGAAGTTTGTCGGGACAACGGAACACAATATTTAAATACGAAACGTATGGTCACCTCACTCACCCTATATTATACATATCAATAACATTGTTTGTAGTAATTAATTCAGGGAACCTGTCAGTTTAAAAACGAATTATTTGTTTGTAAAATTATGATTTTGTTACCCTATTAAAAAAAACATTGAAATAACTATCATTATCAATATTTAAAATACAATCAACCAAATATTAAAATAAAAAAAAACTTTCTGATTTACTTATTGTGATTATTATATGATTTTGTTTTTCAATATATAAATGCATCGAGTGAAACTTTAATTTTTACTTCAAACATTCAATGTATAAATATATGTCTTTTTTTGGCATATCGAACGACGACAAGTGTTAACAAATATAATAAGTACATATATATATAGTTTGGGAACTGGAAATACAATATTGATCATTAATTATTTGGTTATCGTAAACACAATTTAAAATAAGTGTGTAATATTACATTAAGATAGAAATGTTTATTATTTATTAACAATAATTATTGCACACATTATTTCTAATAATTTCTTAATTATTATTAAAAAATAATAATTAATAATATATTTTACTAAATCTATATGTATATTACAATTTTATAATATAAATAATTATTATTAATTCGATTAAAAAAAAAAAGGATATGAATAACAAATTATATTTATTATATTATTATTATATAAAATTTAAATAATTATATATAAATTTAATTAAAATAAAATAAATTATTACAATAACAAACAATAATATGAAATACAATATTGATCAAATGTTTCGTTTAAAACTATTAAAAATGATTATTATACGTGTGTATGTGTGTGTGTGTATGTCGTATGTGTGTCTGTATCTGTGTCTGTATGTTTACCGCAAAATTATATAATAGTAATAACAATTGTAATAACTATAACTTAAGAATGAATAAGCAATATACTGTAAAATTATTTATATATATTCTACTATATAAAATATAAATATCATAAATCTAGTAAAAATTGATCGTTTATTAGTTATAAGCGTTTTCTACTTTAGAAATGTATAATGGTTAATTTCCCTGGAGACATGATTGTTATATAATACTCTCAAAAGTTTGTATTTCTTTATAGAACCCTTAAAAGTTCCACGGTTAGTATTTAGGTCACCTGAGTAAAAGCCACAAAAGTGTAATTTTTACTATAAGTATTTTCAACACTAATTTCGAATTACTAATCGACTTTAATAAAATTTAATATTTCATAATACTTTTAATTTAAATCATTTTTTGATTGATACAAATCCATTTCAAATATATTACTCATTATTACTTTAATCAATTTTACGTATCTAATTTAATTAAATATTAACCCCGGTATTAACTTAAACTAATTAATTTAATAAATTATAAGACTTAGGTACATCAATTAATTTTTAATAAATTCAAATAAAAGCACTAATTCACAAATAATAATTATATCATACAAAAAATTATATACTCATATTAAGAAACAATAAAATTAATTTCATGCTTTTTAGAACTATTAAGGTAATATTTTAAAAATGAAATAGAACGTAATAATTTAATTATAAGTGTATACTGTGACTGTACAACCAAACAAAAATCAATTATCAAACATTATAAAAATCAATAATAATTTAAACTACGCAATTTTAAAAGAACAATAAATATTAAAAATAATAAGATAATTATATCAAAATAATAATACGATTTTTGCCCTGTAGGATATATTTCATTATAGTATGTATAAAACAAAATATCAAACCTTTTCCAATTCAATAATTAAGTCAAAATATATAATATCTTTCTTTCTTTTATTATTATACTACTAAAAAACCAATGTAATTATGTAATGTGATATGAGTATAATCATAAATGTATTATTTTAATATAATCAAAATCAAAGATTTACTATATATGTACAAAATATTAGCTAATATATAGGATAAAATAGAAAGATACTTAGAAAATTAAAAAATATAATAAAGTATTATACATATATAAGAATTGTGAAGTAGGGTATATAATTTATTTATCAAACAATAAAATAATAAATATATTTTTATATTATAATTTTATTAATCAGCAAATACCATAATAAAAAATTATACCTACCTAATACACTAAAACTACTGTGAATTTGTAATATTATTGTATATTTGTATATTCTATAATATGTGCCTACAGAATTTGTGATATTATATGACAAATATTATGTTTACCTAGTAGGTCATTGTGTAATTTCAAAATATTATCTGTTCCCGTCCAGAAACTTTATAAATAACAACTTCCGTTATTTTGTAATGGATCTGCCAAAAAATTCCAATTTGATATTATCGAAATAAAATATTTATATTGTACTGTATACCGATAATATATAGTAGTGTATAATATTTTTACAAGTTATTAATGTGTTATATGTACGTAGGTATTTATATATGAACAATGAACACCAACAACCAAAAAACTCAAAATATGTGAAAATACGTGATAATAAGATAAACATGAATATATATTTAAGCTCGTATTTAAGTTAGTTATTGTTAATGTTTACTCGTATATTGTACGATATTATGAATTATATATAATCGTTCAGTATAAACATACAAATTCATAAACTTCTGTGACCTAATTAAAAACAATATGATTATAAGTAGGAAGAGTCAAGGAAAATATTCAATTTTAATTTTTATATGTTTTAAAAATCCCGAAATATTGAAAATTAATATATAAACTATAGGTAATTGTTAGGTTACGAAAAAATATATCAAATTACAATCGTAAAATGTCAAAAAAGATAAAAAATGAAATGCGAAAGTCTTGAATACAATATTAGCATTGTGCAACCAATTTATATTTACAAATGAAAGTTAATTTGCAAACTGTTTTATTATTACTAGCAAGTAAGAAAAACTCTACACAACTAATTAATTCACATGAAATAAAACACAGCACAAGCGCAATATTAATATAAACATTAAACCTACAAATAAAAAATATTTAGGAAATACAGTGGCGTAATTGTGGGGGGAAAGGGGGGTAATTTCCCCCTCTGCGACTTTACTGGAGGGAAAAATTGTAATTTTATAAATTGTATAATTCTTCAAAGTACAATCATATAGGTAAAATTATTATATTGACAAAAATTATTACCAATTATATTTTTAATAGGTACATTTTACAATCAATGACATTGTATTTTCCAATTTCTAAATTGGGAAAAAATAAAATATCCAAATATAATGCATAATTATAATGTAATGTACTTTATTAGATGAATAAGTATATCTCATACACCAATGTCTATAAGTATTAATAATACTTAATACCTACTTATGTATATGAAATGGAACCTCCATCAAAACAATAGAGTTTAAATTTAGACAAATAAAAAACTGTCATTAATATAATTATTGTAATGATACCAATTATCTGATGAATTTATTTTTATAAAAATAAATTAGATTACATAATACATAACATACATTTTTTTTTTTTTTTTGCCCCCTTAATTTTTATCCTAGTTACGCCACTGATTTAATATACGCATATTAGTAAATAATATTATGTATTATTACACTATACCACTTAATGGTAATTACATATAAAACTAATGGTAAGTATAAAACCAACCAATTGAATATTTTTAATATGAAACGTGTATTGATATAAAATATATATTATATAAAACAAATATCCGTATAATAATAAATAAAGTTATTTGATGAGCATTTGCGTCATTAACACATTCAAATTAAAATAATTTGTAATTAAAAATTTTGCTAAATATCTGGTAACCTTAACGCGTATCAGACATATTATTCTTACGTGTGATCAATGATCATGCGTATTACTTTATTCGTTTTTATTGGGAAAAATTTAAATGTCTTGATATTTAAAAAAAATTAATAAGTAAATATATAACATAGGTATGAAATAATTAGAAAAATTAAAAAACAATTATATATTTATATAAAAATATACCTAATAACTATAATTAAAAATCTATATATAAAAACAATTATCAAGGATTTACATCATTAGGTAATCGTTTGGTATACTATTTACCGCAATTATGTTGGTGTATTAAACCAATTAACTGTTACCTTCCGGAAAACTTGATGATATTTGATGTTATATTTTTATTTTATTTCATTATAGGAAAGTACCTATGACAATTAAGATACAAGATATAATACACTTGTATTATCATTATTAAGTTTTAGTGTAATAAATTTAATAAATTGTATGACATTTTACGATAGGTAGGTGGAAAGTGGGTACTGGGTAGTATACTACGCACGTACAGTTTTCTAGTAGGTAGCATACCAAACAAGTGTCCATCGTTACAACAAATACGTAATTAATTTTCGTGTCGGCATTTTTAAGGATGAATACAAAATAAAATTGATTTTTAAATTTCAACAAATTAAATACCTAAGTACTTTAATATTCTATAATACCTAATCAAAATGTGTTGCTGAAATAAAAATAAATCATTTTAGAATCTGCATTTAAATATTCGCACATTTTTAAGCCCAAAAATGAAACTTTACTTACTATTTAGTATTTAAATGTTTGCATTTATTATTAAGTAATAAATTATGTATAATTACAAAAAAATACGAGTATATAGTAGATACTTAGTATGAAATGTAATTAGGTACCTATTTAAAATAAAATAAATTGCCAATTATTCATTTTTAATGATAGAAACGTACAAATTAAAAACGAACTTCATTGTTATCAATTTTTTTTCACATTATAACAAAACAAAACGGATAAATATTTACTTGAAATTATATATTTGTTTGTATATAGTAATGTAATTGTAAATATATAAACAATGTATAATTCGCACGTAATAAATTATATATTAACATTACAATAACATAAATATTTATTCACGAGTCTTGTAACAAAATACAAAAACAATACTCAAATTAATACTAATTCAATATTTCAGTGAATTATAATTGAAAAATACCATAAAAAGTAAAACAATATTTAAGGTGTAGGTTGAAAATACAAATTTACATAATTGTATATTCAAATTAAATATACATAATTTGAGATTAACGTTAACCACTCTATGCAATATTTTCTAACTTAAATAATTCGACATTTTTTTAGGTAAATCACTCAATTTGAATAAACTGTATTCGAATACAAAATTCTATACAAATAGATAAACCTTAATAATATTATTATATATGTTATTGAGCAATGGGCAGTCCAACTTATTAAGAAAAAGTTACTTAAATTTGAAAATATTTACCAAATGAAATCCTTGCAGTGGCTACAAAAAGTTGGTTGCTTGAAAAATCTTGGTATAAATTTGTGATCTTTGACGTTATAGACATTCTTCTTTTTCAAAGCTCCTTTGCGCCCACGCAATCTCAGACCGAATTTGGTATTCATATCTCCAGCATTATTCTCATCCATATTACTATCATCCTCAGCCATTTTTACAACTGCTTGGTCAAATAATAAACAACAGTATATTTATATTATAATTCCAGACAATCGGTGCGTTTGTATTGATAAGAAAGCTATAAAGAGGACGAGAAACAATAACGAAACTACAAACAACCAGCAATAACGAATGACCAGCGACTGCCCGCGGCACACAGTCAATCTCAGTCAGTCAGATCCAGCAGCTGTGGAAAATCGTAATTTCACCAGTAGTGCGCTATCATACAAAATTAGTCGATACCGCCAACTTTACGTATCAGTGTGACCTGTTTAACATTATTCTATGCCATCTATATTCTATACTCTATGGAATACATTATAATTTAACAATAATTATTGCTAATCATAAATATGAATATTATAAATGAGAATATTGAAGTTATCAAAATAATTTAAATAATAATTTTTTTATTATTACTTTATTTTATAATT
Organism: Tetraneura akinire; assembly: GCA_021307375.1. Taxonomy (NCBI): domain Eukaryota; kingdom Metazoa; phylum Arthropoda; class Insecta; order Hemiptera; family Aphididae; genus Tetraneura; species Tetraneura akinire. The sequence goes on along the minus strand of JAIUCT010000020.1, from coordinate 1,682,950 downwards.
TATTAGGTATATGTAAGCCAGACGCCAGACCCGTTTTACAATTATTCACTATTCACTCATAATAAAAGTATTTTATTTAAATAAAGGTCTTATATTTTATATGTTTTATTAATTAATAATGTAATCATAACTTTAAAAATATTGCATATATTAATTAAGTACTCATTACTTCTACCAAAAATAACATAGTAAAGTTGTGCATTATACTAATAGTGCCTGTTATAATATACAAAATAGTAAGATAGAAATTTATTTTTATATTTAATCAATATTTTTTTGATTGTATAAAATATATTTAAAACTTATTCACCACGGGGTCAAATAAATTTAAAAAACGTTAATTTTAATTTTTCTAACAATGTCGATGCCTGTATTTCCTTCGAATACACAACAAGTTCCTCAACCATCATTACAACAGCATCATCAACAGCAACAGCAACAGCAGCAACAACAACAGCAGCAGCAGCAACAACAACAACAACAACAACAACAACAACAACAACAGCAGCAGCAGCAACAACAGCAGCAGCAACAACAAGAAAAATTAGACAGTATATCAAAAGTCAAAACTCAAGTAATTCAGCTCAAAGAATCATTAAATTGTGTACTACGTGCAGCATCATATACACTTCAACAAAATCATTACATAGATACAGGATTGTTAAAAACAGTAGACATGCCTAACCCCAGATTTGAAAAGGCAATTGAAGAATTTTTTTCCATTTGTGATCAAATCGAATATAATCTTAAATCTGCCATTGAATGTCAACAACAAGGTATATATCAACATATTTTTTCTTTTTAATATATATAAATATAAAATAGAAAGTGGATTATTATATTTTTATGTAATTTTACTATCTATCTTTTTGTATTTTAACAAAATTAAAAATGTAGATAATTTGTTGATCATAAAATTTATAAGAAAGGATTTATATTTTATTTTGTTTATTAGTTTGAGGTTTTGTTTAACTTATTTTTCATTAATCATAATATACATGGGCGTATTTAGAGTTACAATACAGGGGGGGGCTAAAGCCCGAAAAAAATTTTTTTTACTATAACTTTTAATGATAATAATATTGTATAATGTATAAGAAAATTTCAAATAATAAAATAATTATAGGTAGGTACAATAAAAAAATTAATTATACATATAATATGGTATAATTAATCCACAGTTTTCAAATCAAAAACTAAATTACATTGTAATTGAAAATATAAAACATTTATATAGAATCACATTTATTTTGACGAAGGGGGCTTAAACAATACACTGGGGGCTAAGCCCCCCTAGCCTACCCTTAAATACGCCCATGATAATATATTGCACAATATTATCAATATTTGAAATCAGCTTGAATACTTGTGACTATTTTATAATTTATTTAAAACACAGATCATGAAATTAGTTCAATTATTTATATCGAATACATATTCAACAACTATGTTGTCATCCTCTTTCAAAACATTCAACAAAGAGAATAATAACAATAGTTGTCGAAATACGATTCAATATACATAATTAAATTTTGTAATATAATTTTTAGATTTTGAGCAAAACTAAAAATTTTTTACAATGATGTGTCTTTTTATTTATATCTCAAGACACTATTTCTACCTGAAATAATGCTTCGATTTTCACAAATAGCATTTATATCTGGTTGGAAATTGGATGTAGTAGTAGTTGGTACTTTATTATATTTATATATTTTGTATTTTTACTATATTTTTCAAATTTCTTGAAATTGACCCTATGCGATAGGAACGACCTAACCTTCTTTCCTTTTTTTTTTCGTGTTACGCTAGACGCCTGTTTGGCAGAATTTCTATTTAACACTCTTAGGTTTCTGCTATGCCTGGTAGAGGATGGTACTAATTGGGCAGTAGGCTGTGTATCGCAGTGGCGGTCACCCATCCGCTGTCGATGCCTGGCTGTGATGCTTAACACCTCGGTAGTTTTCGCAATGTCGCGCCAACTACACCACACGTCCCACTTGCAATAGGAAAAAAGAACAACAAATTAAAAATTGACATTTTTCACGAAAACTAAAATTTTGACGAATTTGATTTTAATATTTCACAATAACTCAGGCAACTTTTACTTAATAACTTTAAAATTGTATAATACTATAAGTACAATATTATATATGTATTACAATTTTGGAACCATTATGTTGATTTTTTTACAAAATATAGAACTTTGAATATTTTATAAAAATTCTCGTTTTTATTTATATAATATTTGATAAATTTGGGTTTTAAGGTCTGAAAATTTTACTGACGTATACTCACATATTACTTTAAATTATATCAAAATATTAGAAAAATCCCACATCTCTTTTTTTATAGCTGTTTAAAGTTGATATTTATAGTTTAAACACAAATCTTAGAATCCATACGAGTATTCTTCTTATTATTTCTCAATACTTTTACAATAAAAATTAATAAAAAAGCCAAAAATTTGGAAAATTTTATTAAAGCTCAAATACTAAAAATAAAATAAAATTACTTAACTCATTTCTAATTAATTGTGTATTATTACATTTATGATTTTGTATATATATATATATATATATATGTTTAAAGTATAAAAAGCAAGGGAAGGGATACTGGTATGGATGGGATACAGGTGTAAAGAAGATAGTGTTTAATTTTTGATTACAATTTGAATGCAATAATAAATCATTACATTCATGAAAATGATTTTGAGCGAAGTTCATCAGATAATATATGTACCAATTACAATTTTTCAACACTATCCTCTTTACACATGTATCCCATCCCTTTTTAATTTAAACAGTTTTGAAAATGTTTTACAATTTTTAAGAAAATATTAAAAAAATATTTTAAGGTAAATGTATATTATTTACATTATATTTTAAAGTTTTTCAAATCTATCCTCTCTCTAGATATAAATATTGATAATTTTTAATAAAATAATAACTAAAAAGAAATAAAAAATAAGTATAATCTCACAATATGTAGTAAGCTTCTAAAATATTTTTAGATTGTAAAACTTAAAACAGTCAATTTTAAAATTTTTATGAAAAATTAATGTAATGGTTTTGAAGTTGTACTACATATTAAAATATCTACCCTAACCTAACCATAAGTATGTCAATTCCCAATAAAATTTTTAAATCTAATAATTTATTATGATAGGTCGTATTATATAGGTGATTTTGTAACTTTGTAAGTCTACATTATTAACTATTATTTTATTTTCTAATTAATATTTATATATAAAAGAAAAAATAATAGAATTTTTGGATTTCATATGCTATTCCCATATTCATTGGCAAGTGAATCCTGATGCAATACACCTTCTGAGCTGGCGGTTTCTGCAGCATTGCTCTCTCAGTGTCCACATGTGTAATAAAACACTTGTTTTTGGCACAAGATTTGAATTACACTTTTTTCAAGCAATTTTAATACATAAATATTTTCTATTTTAAAAATTGGCTGATTATAGATATTTTAATTTTTTCTTGTTACCTACTCAAATTGGAATACTATATTATTTTTATTTTAAATTAAAATTGCTGTCAATATTTTAGATAGAAAAAAGGTTAAAATATCAAAGTTAATAAATTTAGTTCTATTTGAATCTTGTGCAAAAAATAGCTGTTGCAAATTTGCCATATTATAAATAAAAAATTTATTTATTACACGTATGCACACCAAGAGTTAAAATTTTTAAAAAACGTTACAAAATATAAAACTCTAATTAAAGTATACCTCTAATATCCTGAAAAAATTCCAATCTCAATTTAAAGTTAACCAGCTAAAAATGTGATATTTTTATCTATTAAATATTATATAGTAACATATCAATACTATCGGTATTTAAAATTATTTTTAAGTATTAAGGGTATCCCATTTTTTAAATCCACGTTTTATTTTTATAAAGTAAATTGTGTAGTAATATTTTCTAAATTAATATTTAATTACCATAAATAATCATACAAAAATACAAAATATATCTTATGTATATTGTATACACTGTACTCAATAATCGTTCTAATAAAACATGTATATTATACCTGATATTATAAAAAACTTATTTAATAACTTATTACATAATAAAATTAAGTTAACATAAAAAAAAAACACCTACACCAATAACTTATATTGTATTATTATTTATTATTTATTCTTTAAACCACAATTATTTACAATTCATATTTATACCTTTAAAAATATCTCCGCATCATTATTATTTCTTAATGCATGTATTATTAAATGTTTATTTGTAGGTAAATATGGAATTAAAATTATTAATACAATAATAATCTAAAATACCATTATAAATTAATAAATTTTAATGTTTAGGACTAAGCAGTCAACGTTATATACCACTGATGGTGTACCCTACAAGAACGGAACCATTGCCAGCTCAAGAATTGAGTTCACTCACATATCCTCAATATTTAAGCACAGTTAGGTCACAGATTTCATATTTAAAAGAAGTTCAAGAATTGCTTTTATCTGCGTCTCAAAATAACTCTAATGAATAATAAAAGAAAAATGTATATTTAAATAGTTCAATTGTATAATGTATGTATGTATATATTTATATAAGAATTTGTAATAATTAAATTAATAAATTTTAAAATAATAAATAATATTCAATATTCAAACAATTTCATAATTTCCAGTATATAAAGATGTTTCAGATGTAAACTTTACTGGTTTGGTACCATTAACTAGTCTGATTTCCACTGGTATAATTTTATTATAAGCAGATTTTGATACAAAATCAACCTTGATTGGGAAAAAATCTGATGCGATTGATTTGGATGCTTCAAACTCAATAGACCCTGTAGGATTTGATGAATCAACTACAGCAACAGACCATATTAAAACATTCTTTTTAGGCTCGTAACTATAAACCCCACTGCACTCTTGAATAACTGGAGCATTCCCAAGTGGTAATGGGATAGTTACAGTAACATTATTCAATTCTAGGTCAACATGTTCCAAATTATATTCAATATTTACATCACAACCACCATATCCATTTTCACTAGGCCAACAGTTAATTGAAAGTGGTATAGCCGATTCTTCCTGCGACTGTAAAGTCCATTTCAATAACCCTACTTCAGAGTCTATTGGAAACGGTTTCGTTGAATTCTTCAAGCTTATTATCCGGTTAGTCTTAAAAAGTTCCTTATCAATGTTGGGATGTGTTTGCAATGGAACATTTCCAGATGCATTATTAAACTGTAAAACAATTCTTTGATAATTTTCATTTGAAATTCTCAATGAAATCAAACCATGTAATTCAAAATTACGAACTCCTCCATCTCGGCCAACAACTGCAATTAAACGTTCTTCCTTCTTAATATGAATATCACTTTGAACAGTTGATGAAGTAGATGTGATAGTTGCTGTCTTATTATTTGATACAACTTTTTCACCTTCAGATTTTAACTGGTCAACAAACAAATCAACATCTTTAGATTTAGCTCCTAATTTTAAAGCCTTATTACTTGTTGTGTATCTTGGTGTTTCTGGCTTAGATACTTTTATCTCATAAATTGAGTCTGCAACTGGAGTAATTGACATATAAGAACTTGATGATGTTGGCATACGAACACCTTTTTTGACAGCATCAATTCTTTGTCGTTGTAATTCTTTTGCTTTTTCACGCATTTTAACTTTAGCATCACGCTCTTGTGATTGACGTACAGCTTGATACATTTTTTCTTCGTGTGAATCCATTTCAACAAATGTCCTTACTTGTGCTAAATTAACACTTTCTCTATATCCAAGAGCAACAATTTCATCAAAAGCAAATATTAAATCAAATGATTTTTTTGAAACTTCACTTTCATCGACCTGCCTAATAACAAAAATATTAAATGTTAATTATTATGCATATACCTAGGTACTATTTCAAATATAATTCATAATTTATTACTTGCAACAGTCGAGTACTACTTTGGAAAACAATCGTAATGTTTCCAAATCTTCTAATATGTTACTGGTCTTTGTAGTAATTAATAACATATAAAGTTTGTCCAATGGTTGGTATACATAACGAACAGAATCTGTTTCAACAAAAGTATGTTGAATGTGACGTTTCTCTGTCGACATAAGTTTAGGAAACGCTGCCAATAAACCTTCAATGCGTGCTTTTGTCATTTCAACAAACTGTCGTGAAACTATTATTTTTCCGGTTTTTGTGCATACTGCTGAAGCCAACAGCACCATTTTGATAATATAATTTCACCACCTTAATAAAAATAAAGAATTTGTATTATGGACATTACATTTATCAAGAAACTATTAATTTATTCATCTTCATACCTTTAAAAACGTAATGTTTTAATTATAATAAAAAGATGTATTTAATTTAAAAAAAAAGTAAACAAATGAACATTAAATAATATTTAGAAATTTTAATAAAATACAAAAAACATTGATGAAAATGAAGTACAAATAACAAAATATTCACTCCAGTGTCTCTAGTACACTCATAATCATGGTACTATTATTTAGGTATAATGGTACAAGTCCAACACAAAACGTCATGGAAAAATAGAAAATCTGTTTCCAAACATTATAAAATATTATATGATGGACCCACAATTGGTTACAAAAGGTGATAACTGATAATATTTGTCACGTAGTTGTTTATGACGTCAGTAAAAACATTTAGCCCATATACCTATTACCAAAATTTAACATTACATATTATTAATATTTTCTTTTTTCAATTTTTCAATTTACTTCTTATCACAAATAGGATTATCAATATTGAACATGTGGCATAAATATTACCAATCGGCAATCACGACCGTAATACCAACCCCCAATATTACCACGACACCACAGAATAGATGAACCAGTGATGACACCAAATTTGAAATTATACTAGTAATTTAGTATAAGGTGTAATCTATGCATGGGACATGGCTAATTTATTTATTTTTATTTAAAAAAGTCTGTTTAAATAATAAAATTATCATTTAATATTATGAATACAACATTTTACAATTAAACAATAATACATATACAATTTTTAATTAAAGTATAAATGCTCAAAACAATAGTTAATACTACGCAATGTCGCAATTCGATTTCAGCACGAATAACCAGAAAAGGCTTCTCTCATCTTCTTATTTCTCATACACTTGGCTAAAATTTATTAAAATATAAATACTATATTAAAATATTATGCACTTAAACACTTAGATAAATTTATAATCATAGGTATATTTCAGGTGGTTGGTGGTTCATTCCTATAATCAGCATATAAAAAATATGGTCATAAGCATAACTCATAATATTATGTATTATTGTATTAGAAACTCGCCGTTTTAGGCACTCCTTCGGGCCTCGCATAATTATTAAATGTCAATATTCAATTTTCTTTTCTGTCACTTTGAATTATACTTCAAGTACAAGTAAAATGTGTGTACAGACTCACTATTCATTATAAAATCAATAGACATGACTATGTTCTATGTACCTACTCTATATAATATAAAGTTCCTCTGAATTTTTTTCATTATTTTACAAAGAAAATAATCATGTTTTTATACTTATTTTTTTAACCAAATATATTCGATAAATAATCACTAAAATTATTACATGCCTAATTGATATTTCATCAATTATTATTATTTTATGTGTATTAATACATGTAACATACTAACATATAAGTACATATATGTAACTTAACCTATATAGGTAACTTATCTATTTTAGTATTTTATTTAAATTTTGGACCTTTATAAAAAGTTGCAACTGTCAATATTATTATACGTTTATACAAATTATTACCTAAATATTGTATTTATATTTTATATCAATGTTATTATGATTCATTCCATTGGATGTTATATAGGTATCTGTATCTGTACTCTCATACAATTTCCTTAATTAATAATAATTATTAATTACTAATAATTAAGTAATTACGGAGGAGAGGAATCAGAATAATTTGAGGTAAGGACAGGGAGATGCTTTGTCACCAGCCCTTTTTAAATTAAGCCCTGAAATCAGCTATGAGAAAAACCTTGGCTGGAGCAACAGGATAAAAATGGGAAATGGCCAGCAACTGGTGGTGGCAGGATGCGCAGACGATGTTATAATAATGGCGGAGAGTGAGGAAGACCTTAAGAGAACTAGGTACTAGTAAACTGATAGAAAAGGATGAAAAAATTGGATTAATGGTGAATGAGGGAAAAACAAATTATATGATAGTCACGAGACACAATCATGAAATAAGACATTTGGTTGTGAATAATTATAACTTTGAAAGGGTGGCAAACTTCAAATACTTAGGGGTGAATATCAATGAGAATGCTGATAGTCACGAAGAAATCAGACTAAGATTGAAAGCAGCAAATAAAAGCTACTTTGGACTAGTGCTCCTATTCAAGTCAAAGATGCTATCATGGAAAACGAAAATAACGCTGTACAAAGTTCTAATAAGATCGGTAGCACTATACGCCTGTGGCGCATGGGCAACAACAAAGACAGATGAAAATAGACTAGCTACATTTGAACGAAAGGTCCTTAGAAAGAAACAAATACAATTGGAGTCCTTAAGAGTAGTAGATTGGGATGGGCTGGAGGCTGGACATGTGAAGAGGTCCGAAGGCCCTATAGGATTGGCCACGGGTTGGAAGCCAGAGGCCAGACACAAAAAGACCAAAAGGACGGCCCAGCGATGGAAAGACAGAATTACAAGATGCATCGAGATTGGACTATTGGAGTAAACGACGGAAATTAACTAGTTCAAGACAGAGATCGGTGGCGGCAATGTACCTAATGGCGCGTAAAAGCCAATAAAAAAAAAATAATAATAATAATTACTAATAATTAATAAATATAGACCATGGTATTTTAAAAATTTCACACACGTAAATTCATCACTAATAAATAATAATATTTTATATTTCTGTAAAAGTGACCAAAATTACCTAATAATTATTAATTGTACATTTGTACCTAAAGTTTATTTGAAAATAAAAATGGTATAAAATGTCCGTAAATCCGTAATTACAATTAGGTAACAAATAACAATAGAGTAAATTGTGAATTTGCGATAAAATTATATCGGTAAATTAATAACACAGATTAGATAATCATGTATAGATCGCATATTGGACCGTTACCAATTATATGATTAGGTACATGTTTTTAAACATAATGATGCTGATGTTTTATTGGTTTTGGTACATGAAGGTTTCTCTTCCTCTACACGTAAAATCAAATTATAATATCATCAGTTTAATATTGATAAAATTTCATTAAATAATAAGTAATATCATTTTACCAACGTCCAACATTTATATTATAATAATAGGTAGGTATATCAAATAATAATTGATTAAATAATTTTCTAATTTGACCATGACCTATAGATTCTCCAAGGACAAATAATAAAATTATAGTATAAATATAAACTATAAATTAGTTTCACTTTCTCAAATTCAAGCAAAAAAGATAAGAAGTTATACATATAGGTAGGTACTATATATTACGTTTTCTGCAGTATCCAGAATGCCAGAGTGTCTATGGTTCTTTTAAGCCATTATCAATCATAATTTATCTACAGTTCTAAACCTTTAAAGCTAAAAATTAAAACAAACATAATTAATAATTATAATAATTATATACAATTTAATATTTTATTATTTTGTTGTCAACTGAATTACATCACGCTTCAACACATATGTGAAATCTGCTGATATTCAAAGTACGTTTTGTATGTTTTATTCACAAAGGCGAACAATAGGACATAGGTTTCATTTGGATGTATATTGTATGTACCGACTTATATTTAATATTTATACGTCTATACTCAATGTTAATATTTATATATTTTGTTGTTTGTTATGTATAAAATCACATCTTACACAAGGTACCTTTGATTTTTATACCTAATGTATCTGATATTATTTATAATTTTATTTCCAACTTTAGATAAAATTTAGGTAAGTAATACAATAATAAATTATATTATAAGTATACGGTATACGGTATACGTATATTATCAATAATACGAGTATAGTGCATTATTTAGGTATTATAATACAAATAATTATGATATATTGATAATAATACCTACCTATACTAATGTACTATAACCTATACTATAGATATATAAATAAAATAATATAAAATATAAGATTAATATTATATAATATAATTGTATGAGGATAATATTTTTACAGAATAAATAAAGCATATAATATGGACATACCTATAATATTGTTTACCGTGACGTCAGATTATGATAAATTACTTATTTATTTTTTTAACTTGCATCATCTAAACGTGTAGACGGCCACGTCAAAATGTCCTATATTTGTTTTTATTCACGTGTAATGTGTATATGATATCCATTTGTACTTTCAGTAGTACTAGTAACTTTCAAATTAGGAATATAATTTTATTCATGAGAAAATAAACATAAAGGTATATATATATATATATTTATAGTTATAGTGCACCTATTATACACCTAATAAATTTTAATTTTATTCTTTTATACACAATACACCTATTAAATTGTATTCTTTAAATCGTACACCCACCAACGACCCTTTAGGCTTTAGTAACTATAATAAATTAATTTTATTGAGTTGACAAAAATATGATAACAAGACACTTATATATTAGGTAATACCTATATATTAATATTATCATAAACAAACATAAATAATGGCATTCGAAAATTTAAATTGTTGTGAAGTACACAATAATTTATTATGTTGTTTTGTCTATTTACACTTTTCCTACATAGTATCTATAAATGTTAAATAGTAAATAAATAAGTTATAAGTACTAAAATACCGAAATACGATACAGGCAATAGGTAATAGGTATGTAAATAATACATATTATATAATAATAAATTAATAACAATTAATATTGGTGTGAAATATAACATAATATTATATTAATATTTAATGATTCATGAGTAATGATTATTGATTATATATAATAATAATAATAATATATTTTATTTTATTTTATTTTAACAGATGATCATAATTTTTTGATTTTGACAAATGTAGTAATACGAGTATACTCGTAGTTTCAGTTTTTATATACGATTTTATTATTTAAATATTATGTAATGTATATATAATATTATCTATTTATTGTAAAATTTGAATTTAAAATGCATTATATTCATAAATAATATTGATGTGCATGATGTTATTTCATAAATCAGCGATTCCCAACCTCGGGTTAAAATTAGGGTCTCAAATTTGGATTTAATGGTGGATTACTAAATTTATTTTTGTATTTATTATTTATATTATTTTATTATTCAAATATATTTCTAATTTCCATAAAAAAAATATTAAAATTTTCAATTTCAGGATCAACCTCATAAAAGGTTGGACATTTGGGAGCCTCTGTTATAAATCATAATATTAATATATATATATAATTATTATATAATATAGGTACTATATATATGTATCTACACGTCATCGGTATAATCTCATAAAGTTGTATAATATAATATTTTATGGATAAAATATGATACCAACATCAACACCAACGGTGAAATTGGCGATTGCATTTGGTTTGACAATAATAACAATCATAGCATTTATCATCAATAATAAAATTAATGGGATTACACAGCACGAAATGATTACAGAAATAACATCTGATAGTTATTTAACAAGCTCATATAATTTAGTGAGTATAATTTTATACCTACATATTATGTTTTTGAATTTAATACAAAAATATAATTTTTAAAATATTTTATTTATTTATTAAATATCTATATATAAAACGGGTCAACTCTATTAATAATATTCTAAAATTAAATACTGATAATTTAAGATTAATAAATGTAGTATAAATGATATACCAATTTAATAATAATAAGTAATAAGAATACAGACATAATAATAATAATAATAGAGTGCTTTGATATCAAGGCACTCTAAATAATAACAGATACGAGCGCGGATTAAGGGGGTTATGGGGCTCGAGCAACCTATCATGGCCAACAAATAAAATTTATTTATTAAAATAATTTACTATGTATATAATTTTTGTATGTCTGTAAACACTTTTTCGATCCCAAATAATGCTCCAATTTTTATGAATATCGTATATGTTTCCGGGTTCCGGCAGGAAAGTGGATGTAGTATTGCAGTTGGTATATACTACATGGTAATTTAGATTTTATGTCATTTTTCAAATTTTTCAAAATTGAGCTCCTTAGATTAAAAAAGCAACCAACAAATGAAGAAAATATGGTATTTTTCATAGAAAATAAAATTAGACGAAATCTAGTTCTATATTTCACGATAACTCAAGCAGTATTGAACTTACTAACTTAGAGAATTGAAAATTTTATTAGATATTCACATATTATAGGAACTTATATATACGTGATAAAATTTTGGAAGAGTTAAGTTAATTTTTTGAGAAAATATAGAACTTTAAATAATTTCTATAATTCTCATTTTTATCTCTATAATGTTTGAAAAAAATTGAATTTTGACAATTTTATTGAAACCTCCTCACATATAGCGTAACAAATTACCAAAATATTATAAAAATTAAAAGTCTTAATTTTTTTTTTTATAGATTTTTAAAGTTGAAGCAAAAATTATATTTATTTGCAAATGTTTGGTTTATCATAAAGTCTTTGTAAATCTTCATTTTTTCTTATTTCAAAAACTCCCAAGTCTATATTAATCACATAGGATACAGGTGTGCGAATCATAGCGTTTAATTTTAATTAGAATTTGAATGCAATAATAAACCATTGCATTCGATAAAACGATTCTGAGCGAAGTTCAGTCAGATTATAATTTTCGTTTGAATTAAAAATATCAACTTAAAACAGATATAAAAAAAAATTGAGACTATTATTCTAATATTATTGATATTATGTTAAGTTTTATTTTTCAAGTCTCTATCTTCAATAGTGCCTGAGTTATCGTGAAATATTAAAATTGAATTCGTAGTTTTTTTACCGCTTAGGGTCAATTTTGAGAAATTCGAAAAATGACCTAAATAAAGTACCAACTACATCCACATTCCAACCGGAAACATATGCTATTCGTGAAAATCGGACCATTATTTCATGTCGTAAAAGTGTTTTATTGTGAAAGTATTGAGAAATAATAAGAGGAATATTCGTATTGATTCTAAGATTTTAAAAATATCAACTTTAAACAGCCATAAAAAAAATTGAGACTAGGGATTTTTCTAATATTTTAGTATGATGTTAAGTAATATGTAAGTATACTTCAGTAAAATTTTCAGATCTTAATACCAAAAATTGCCAATTTTATCAAACATTATATAGGTACGTATAAAAATGAGAATTTTACGAAATATTCAAAGTCCTATATTTTGTAGAAAAATTAACGTAACGGTTCCAAAATTTTACCACAAATATATAATAGCTATGTGAACACCCCAAAAAATTTTCAAGTCTCTAACTTAAAAATTGCTTGAGTTATCGTTAAATATTAAAATCGAATTCGTTGAAATTTCAGTTTTCGTGAAAAATGCTGTTTTTTCGTCATTTTTTTTCGTCGTTTTTTCGAATAATGACCTAAATAAAATACCAACTACATCCACTTTCCTGTCGGAAACATATGCTATTTGTGATAATCATTATTTAGGGTCGTAAAAGTGTTTTCAGACATAAAAAAAAAAGACACACATCATTGTAAAACCAATACATTCTTTGCTTCGCTGTTCGCTCAGAATCTAGAAGGTTACAAAAGGTGAAAAATATTTTTATTGGTATTTAGTATTATTACATCTTTATTATACCTATAACAAGAAGTCAATAAATCGTATTTTATCTTATTTTTTGGCGTATGGATATCATACACAAAAATATTGTTGCTTATCAATAAATTACATATACATAGTACAAATTTTATAACGACCCCCGAGAATTATTCACTAAACCCGGAGAGGTGGCAAGGGCAACCCTATGTATAATCATAACCTTTCTTTTGTTCATCGCAACAGTAACTTCGACATGAACTTCTCTTTCATTGCATAATAGCTTTTATAAGCCATAATCAGTCTGAGATTTATCTCATCAGTCATTATGCATGTTATTTTTCTCATTAGTATTCATCTCTAGGTATTTATACCCTTTTACTTGTTCGAAAGAATATCCGTATACCTTTAGTCCTCAGTGGCGTAACTAGAACTTCTAATGCCCGTGGCAAAATAATCCATTGGGCCCTTAATTTTACAAATTTAGAGGAAGGGGTATGAACTACGAGGCACATGTAGGTACCTGCCCACAATATTTATCTCTAGAATCGTCCCTGCTCATAGGTTATAACTTATAAATAATTAAAAACATGTTTAGTATACAAAAAATTATTATTATTTTTATAGTCACATTTCTTTCATAAATAATGTAAATTATTAATTAAAATATGTAAAACCACTAATTTTAGGCAGTTTAGATATTTTAATTTGTTCATCAATTTTCTTTTTACGTTTTACATAGCCACTACTCCACTAGGTACTTTTTTCGACATGATCACAATATTTTTATTAATTATATTTACGATTTACGTTAGAGTGTTAATTTTTAAAACGAAATCAGTCAACGAGTAACAACACAATGATTAAAAAATAATAATATCATAACAAAATAATTAAAAGAAGACGTGTGTATTAATATAACGAATCGACAATCACCAATACTATTTCGTAGGCTACAGGTTATACCGTTTTAAATATAGAGTACGTTTCATTTTTTCCGTTCAATAATTTATTATAATATACAACGCTCGTATCTCGTATGACTGTCTACATGGCTGCGAGTGACGCCCGTATTGGTTCACGCGTCGTCCGCCATAAAGACGCAAAATCTATTTCCGCGGGTCATTACGAATTGAAATATTATGGATTATTATTTATTATCATACTGTTCATAGTTGACACACGCGTTTTATTACCGTTAGTAGGTAAAAACCCCAATTATTTGTTTATTTGTTATTCTAAATCTAAACAATAAATTTATAATTTTTTTTTTTAAAGAATATAATATATTTTTTTAAAGATATCGTATTTTTAAATTTCGTGATATTTCTTGATGGGCCCTCATATTTATGGGCCCGTGGCTTATAGCCCGTCATGCCACCCTATCGGTACGCCACTGTTAGTCCTTTAGATTGTTCTTCGGGGTTACTTGTCTTGACATGGCCGTGTATTTTGTCTTCTCCTCGTTAACTATTAAGCCAATGTTTTGACTTGCTGGAAATGGGAATTATATTTCCTGAATGTATAGGATAAATTAACATAAATCCACTAGTATAGATTATATTTAAATTCAGATATTATGTAATATTGAAAAGAATTGGTCATGCTACGTAGCGAGGTTTATGTTAACTAATTTTAAATTTGGAATGCAATTATTAAATTGTAAGATTGAGCACCCCTACAAATTTTATTCGAGCACTGATTATAATGTAACGTTTAAGTTGAAAGTTTAATCAAGTGTAATTTTTATAATATTATTTACTCCAAATAATTAGTTATTGCGATTGTAATTTGTGATGAATTTAAATTTAAAAAAGAAGAGCTGATACTGATGTGGAAGGGATACAAGTGTAATGAGGATAGTGTTGAATTTTGATTAAAATTTGAATTCAATGATAAATCATTACATTCGAAAAACAATTTTGAGTGAAGTTTGGTCAGGTCTCAGATAATAAATGTTTAAATGATTAAAATGTTTACATTTTTATTAAAAAAAAAATGCTCAGTGTATCGGTCCTTATATTTCAACGTAAGAATTCCAAAATTTTACCACATATATTAAGTACGTATATTATGAACTATGAACACCCAATAAATTTTTAAGTAGGTATCTAAGTTCAATATAAATGCCCATAAAATCCCTAAATGCACGGGCGTCGCCCATTATCGCACAATAGGTTTATGGTAGTTATCCCATAGCATAGTTATTTCGTCATGTCCCATAGATTAGTATATCCCGACTACTGGTTTTTCCCTTCTGTATTGTGCAGTTTATTGTAAAAAAGTGGTTTATTACATAAAATTAACATGACGACAAAATATATTGATATGATAGTCATTTTATGATAAAATATCAAATATTAAAATTAGTGATAATGCATAATATATATTATTATATAATATACAACATAATATAATCTATAAAACACAAAATATGTATTAATATTATACTATACCCATCAATGTATTTAATTTTTAACTTATGATTCGTAAAGTATTGGAAGTAAGTTGTAAATATTGGATTTGTTCTATAACTTGTAATTACATTACATTTTAATATTAAGTTTATTATACATACACGTAAACAGATTTATTTTAAGTATCATTTTATCTGTGATATTACTAAATATATATATATATATATATATATATATATACATTTTATAATTATAAATTATAGTTGTATATTCGTAGTTTGTAGTTTTGTACCTATTATATTATTATACATACTATATTTTCTGCTATTATATTTACTCTGATTTGTACTACTACCTAATCATAATTATATTATTATTCTGTTTGAAACAAATATACAAATATTTAAAAATTTAGTTGCTACCATTGATTTCTATAATCAATTATGAATGTTAAGATAACTTACTAAAATATTTAATTTTTAGTAAGTAATTTAATAGATTGGATATTGTATTGTTTAGACAATAATGGCAGCTAAACCATGGGAATCTACACATCGCTTATCACCATATATTCATCCTAAACAGTATTTTATTAATTTATATCCAAATCTTGAGCGAGGCACATTTATTGGTTCTGTTAATATAACATTAGTATTGGATATTGCTCAAAATTACATTAAGTTGCATTCAAAAGGATTGGACATCAAAGAAACTAAATTGAATTCTAGTTCTGTCACAGCATTTTCTTATCCAAAACATGAATTTTGGATTGTGATTCCTGATGAAGAATTAAGTGCTGGAGAACACAAATTACAATTAACATTTGAGGGTAGTTTATTAAACAAAATAGTTGGATTTTATCAAAGTGTTTATTCTGATATAGAAAGCAATGAAAAACATTTTATTGCTACTTCAAAGTTTGAACCAACTTATGCACGGCTAGCATTTCCATGTTTTGATGAACCTCAACTGAAATCAAAATTTAAAATTAGTTTAATCCGGCCATCTGGTAAAAATTACATTGCATTATCCAATATGAATCAAGAGGTAATTATTCGAATTGTAAATAAACTCTTATGCCATTAGTAATACATTTTGTTTAAGATTGAAGAACTTAATGTCCCAACAAATGGATTAACAACTGTTCATTTTGCAAACACTGTGCCAATGTCTACATATTTAGCCTGTTTCATTGTTTGTGATTTTCAATCACTTGAACCTGTAAAAGCAGATCAAGGATTTCCATTAACAGTTTATGCTAGACGTGGTCAATCTGAAAATATGAAGTACGCTCAATTTGTAGGTCTCAAATCAATTAATTTTTATGTCAATTATTTTGGTATTCAATATCCATTACCAAAATTAGGTATGCATTTCTATGAAATTAAAATGTGGAATTTGATTATACAATTATTATTTATATAAGTTACGGGCAAAACTCAGTGATGCCTAAGCATAACAAGAAATACCCAGGGTACTTTTGTCCGTAACATTTATATACATAAAAATTTTTCATATGGTAAATTAAATTATGATTTATACTTAATTTAATTGTCTAGATCTTATAGCCATCCCAGATTTTGTTTCTGGGGCTATGGAACATTGGGGTCTAGTAACATTTCGTGAAACAAGTGTTTTATATAAAGAAGGAATAAGTTCTAGTTCTAATCAAGAGCAAGTTGCTTTAACGGTTGCTCATGAATTGGCTCATATGTGGTTTGGAAATCTTGGTATGCAATTTAATTATAAACTAATAGATATTACTAAATAATTATTACAATAAATAGATTAGTCGTTAAGTATTTTATATCATATTATTTTGTAAATTAAACTATATTTAAAGCTACTATGAGATGGTGGAATGATTTATGGCTAAATGAAGGGTTTGCTTCATACATGGAATTCAAAGCTTTGCAAGTTGTTCACCCTGATTGGGATGTTGTATGTTTATGTAACAATATATTATTTTTTAGATGTTAATATGTTATTTAAATTTATTAGGATACATTATTCTTAGTACATAGTCTCCATTCTGTGCAATCATTAGATGATAAACTCAGTTCTCATGCTATTGTACAAGATGTTTCTCATCCAGATCAGATAACAGAAATTTTTGATAGGATTTCATATGACAAAGTAAATAATTACTGGTTAATAATTTATAGAAATACTTGAGCATCGTCCAAATTTGAGTAACTCATATTTGTTCTACAATGATCAATTCTACCTATTGACCACAAGATACATTATAAAATATTACTTTTTCTAAGTTAACTTCATTTAACCTAATTATTATCTAGGGTTCTTCTGTAATACGAATGTTAGAAGGAATGCTGGGTGAAGAAGTTTTTAGAATTGGCGTAAGTTCTTATTTAAAACGATTTGAATTTAATAATGCTGAAACAGATGATTTATGGAAAGAATTACAAACAGCAACTCAAAATACTATTGATGTTAAAAAGGTGCTAAAATATGTATTACAAATTGAATATTAATTTAATTTTACTTATAAATTATAATGTATTGTTAGATTTTTTTTTAATATTATACATAATTATTTCACTTGAATAAATTAGGTAATGGATACATGGACTCGTCAAGCTGGTTTTCCAGTAATATCCGTTACACGGAATGAAACTAAACTCACGTTAAGTCAGCAAAGATTTTTAGCCGATTCGAATGCTGAATATTCACTTGACTCATCACCATATAAATACAAATGGGAAATACCAATAACTTATGTTACTTCAGAAAACAAAACTGTGAATAATCTTTGGTTAACTAAAGACCAAGATTCAAGTATGTTTCATAGTTTATTCATATTGATATTGATGATATATTTATTTAATATATATTTATTTAATAGTTACATTAGATATACCTAATGTAGAATGGATAAAATTAAATTATAGGCAAGTTGGATATTATATGGTAAATTATTCAGAAAAAGATTGGAATTTATTAAGTAACTTATTAGAAAATGATATTAATGTAAGTACATATAACATATACAAATATTAAATTATACTTTTATTTTAAAACTAAAATTTATAATATAGTCTCTCAGTGCTGCTGATCGTTCAAATCTTATTCATGATGCCTTTAGTTTGGCTGAAGCTAGTTACTTACCATATGGCACCGCATTAAACATAACAAAATATTTAATTTTAGAACATCATTATGTTCCTTGGTCTGTGGCAGCATCTAATTTGATTACATTAAGACGTAATTTATATCAGCGAACAGCACACCTTAATTTTGAGGTAAAATCACTAAAACATCAACTACAAGTTATTAAAAATGTTTGTAATAATATATGATTAATTTTTCATTCAAAGAAATATATTCAAAATTTATTGGGAGGTATAAAAGAAGATTTTTGGGACGATTCCATTGAAAGAAACTTTATACAACGTAAACTTCGAGGTGTAATACTCAATTTAGGTTGTTTATGTGGTTTACCAAATTATAAAACAAAAGTATATTACTTATTCAAAAAATTTTTGGATGATAAAGTTAAACCAAATCCAGATATTAGATCTTTAGTTTACTACTATGGTTAGTCAATTTCTAAAGTAGCCATATTTTAATTTTATAATGGTCTAAAAAAACATTAATATTTAATTTGTTATACTTTAGGTATGTCTAATGGCAACATTAGTGAATGGGATCAACTATGGAACTTATTTTTAATAGAACAAGAACCTCAAGAAAAATTGAAACTTATGGTATCATTAACTGCCACAAAAGAACCATGGATATTAACTAGGTAAATTGAGTAATCAATATTTGTATTTACACAATATAATGAAATGATTTAAATTATTTTTTTAGACTAATACAATATGCAAAAAATGAAAGTTATGTACGTTCACAAGATTATTTTACAATATTATCACAGATTAGTATTAATCCTATTGGGTCTTCCTTGGTATGGGACTTTTTAAGGTAATATTTATAAATAATTTTATAAGAATAGACAATTTATTTAACTAAATAAATAAATAATAAATTAATAATAAATTTAATATAGAGATGAATGGCAATATTTGGTAGATCGTTTTTCACTTAATGATCGTTCATTTGGAAGAATCATCCCTTCAGCATGTTCACATTTCAATACACAAGAACGTCTCAAAGAAGTAAATTTTATTTTGTATACAGCTAAAATTGTTAAATATGATTTTAATCTAATGTTTAATAATTATTTTATATTTATTTTTGATCTTATTATATTTAATATCATATATATTTTGTAGATGAATACATTTTTTAATAAATATCCAGAAGCTGGCGCAGGAAAAGCCGGTCGAAAAACTGCACTTGAAGTTGTATCTAATAATATTAATTGGTTAGAACAGCACGAAATTTTTATTACTAATTGGTTGACCAATTATAAATAATTAAAATGTTATTTGTTCATTAAATAAAAAAATAATTAATCTATTATGACGATGTTTTAAATTAAATTAAATTATTTTTTAAAATCTAAACTTGTTTACTTGTTAACTGTTTTGTCAACTTATGTACAAACTAAATATGTAGGTAATTGATTTATTAACTGCAATTTGGATGAAGGAACTCAAAAAGCTATAATTTTATAACTATTACATTTTAACATAAATTTACTGTTCAATAATCAATTTACAAATATTAATTAAGGGGATTGGAAGAGGCTATTTCTTAAGAAGTAATGTATAGGCAATATTATAACTTTTTTGTTACACAGTGTGTTTGTGTGAAACGTAAATGATCATTAGTGTGAGTAAATACTGGAAATACCTATACGGGCAACGCACAATATTATTCTCGCACTCGCATACACAAATATTTTTATTATTATGAACAATATTTATTTCGTTACTTTACATCTATGAAGACCAAAAAGCTAGAAAATATTTCACATATTAAAAAAAAAAAGTTTTCTAATCTGTAAAAAGTAATAAATTTATTGATTTGTTTACTATGTTTTCTAGGAAGTAAATTTCTGATATAAACATTTATTCCCATCAAAAATTTGAAATTATATTTAAGTAATTTTAAAATTATTTGTATTCGAAATATATAATTTCTGTTTCCTAAAAGTCATAGAAGAGTAATCAACGATTTTAAATTTGTTTATAAAATTGTAGTTGTAATATTATAAGTATCTTTAATTTTGTCTGGCTTTTGGTCTAAAGCGACTAAAACACAAGGTAGTATCCAACACCCTTAAGATACAATTATAATTTTATATATATATATTTTTTAAATACAAATTAATGTATTTAATTCTTACGAATAAAGATATCAATATTTGTTTTTCTTTTAAAATTAAGAGTATTGGTATCAATTAAGATTTTCTATATTAATGTTTGCAAAAATAACATCTCTACTCTATTTTACATTAAAAATTTAATTCTCATTAAAATAATTCACTCCTATAAGAGTACACAAAATCAATGATTACACATTAGTAGGTAAATTATATTTTTACTATAATTCATAACTTAATTATTTTTAAATATTACTATAAATTAATGTAAAACAAAAATACAAGTATGTAATGAATAAACTTACAGTAATAAGAAAATAAAGTTAATTTAATTTTAATTTAGAATCTAAATATAATGTTTTACAAACTTTTGAAAGTTCAAGGTCAGAAACTGTTGGTATGCCTCCATGCCGAATTTCATTAATTGATGGTCGAGCATATGAATCTGTTAATATACGAGGATCATTCATTGGAGGAACAAGTAGCATATTAATGGCCGGATATAAAAGGGTAATGACTATAATAAAACAGCATACCCACACAGGTATAGCTATTGCCCAATATTTTTGTGGCAAGTATGTTAATCCAACAGTTGCTAACCAATGACTTGGTATAAATGCCCATGCTAAATAAACAACGAATGCAGTTTTAGAAGCTAAATATAAAGCAAAGCCATAATTGGCTCGACTTTCAGTTGGGGATGGTGTATTTTGACGAGGTGTTTCAGAAGTGATCATAGTTGGCTGATGGTGTTGTAAGGTCGAATGTTTGCACTACTTCAGATAGAAGCATTAAAATATCTAATAGACCATTTGAACTTGCACGTAAATTTTTAATTTGTGTAGATACTAGTTTTCTAAAATAAATAAATAAAACTTATAAATAAAAAACAAATAAAAAATACATGACTGATACTTACACATTTACATATTGACCATCGACATTACATATTCTTTGAACGGTTTCATTTGGTTCTTTCTCTACTCTAATTGCATGGTAGATGGCTATAGCTCGATGTGGAGTTTTAGCATTGAATTTAAGAGTCCTGGGACATTATTATTTAGGAAAAATAAAGAAAATATTTAATGGTAATATATGTATATTGTAATTCATAACAAATAAATCTATATTGTATTTAATCATATAGGTATTAATTAAATTATATTTCTTTTTAGAGGGTGTTCAAAAAAATAGTTTTTTTCAACAAAACAATTTTGACCTATAGTTTTTAAATGAGGATCAACAACATTGTGTGGAGCTTCTAGTATCTCATTTACTTTTTGATTACACCGTTCACGGATATTATTGCAAAATAGATTGGCAAAAATTAATTCAGTAGGATATAATTCTGCATTGGAATTATATAATTTCTGTGAAACTCTATGTAAAATGGCTGTCATAACATACAAATCTAGAGCAATACTATTAGCTCTTTCAAGTATCATTTGGTAATAACAAGTGTCAGGACCAAGATTTATAAACATATTTAGAACTCCAAATTGAAATCTGCACAAACAGTATTCTAGGTCCAAGGCTTGTTTTTTTAATGATGGATGTAAATATTTTTCAATATAATGACTCAATTTCGGTTTATTCTTTAGTGATCGTTGAATTCGTAAAATATGTTTTATTGTATATTTAGGAAACATTAATGGATTTCTTAATTGCTTCACATCTTCTGCCATAAATTGACCAGCATACTGAATACCAAGTAGAGCACCAACAAATGATAATAAATTTGATCTGCCATCAAATAATAAAGAATTTTCAATGTATTTAAATGACTTTTTAGATATTCCTAAGTCCTTTAATAAGTTTAAACAAATACGTGTTGTTTCATTTATAAATAAACGAGCAAGAATAACCTCATAGTCACTTTCTGGATCATAAGAATCTAGTATCATACTAGTAAAAGCTAAAACACAATCCATAGTATACAAATGGCTATTTAACATTCCTAATTTAATCAGACTGGATCGGTCATGAATTTGAACAATTTCCGAAGTATTTTTTACAATTTTCTTCAATTCTCCTAATGTAGCTGAAGATGTTTCTAGAAAATCTGCACTGAATAACAATGAGTAAAACATTGATCCTTCATTTTCAGGTCCTAACATACAATCAGCCAAAACATTATTAAATGTTAT
Organism: Tetraneura akinire; assembly: GCA_021307375.1. NCBI lineage: Eukaryota > Metazoa > Arthropoda > Insecta > Hemiptera > Aphididae > Tetraneura > Tetraneura akinire. The sequence continues at coordinate 1,659,383 of JAIUCT010000020.1, read as the reverse complement.
ATTATAATAATCGCCTTCACTTATAACATTAACTCCACTGTTACCATTATTTCTTACTAAAAAAGCAGTAAAAAAATTAAAATTATTTTCTGGTCGGTTACATTCATGCATAGTTTTAGCAAGAACTAGAAACAAATCTGCTTGTTTTCCATTAGCTACCCATTGTTTTGAACCATTTATTATCCATTTCCCATCTTTTTGAGAAAATATTGCTTTAGTTTCAGTACTTTGACTATCATATCCATGATTACTTTCATAAATACAAAATGATGCAACAGACTCACCAGAAGCTAATTTTGGTAAGTAATTTTTTTTTTGGTCATTTGTTCCAAAAGTATTAATGCATTTTATAACATTACCATGAGCTATATAATCCTGAACATTATTTAATCCAATAGTTTTATAAAGTTCTGAAGTAGATGCTGAAGACAGTCCTAAACCTCCAAATTCTTTAGACACACCAATACCAAAAAAATTTTCTACTTTTGATATATTGATTTCTTTAATATTTCTGGTAAATGCATCTTTTACAAAATTTCCAACATAAAAACTTTTTGCAAATGACGGATTATTTTTGTTGATATCGGATTGCCGGTTAGTATTGGATGTAACAGCAGCAGCCACTTGTGAGTACTTACGATAAATAAAATTTATCTTAAGTCTATTCAATAACATGTTTATAACTTAATCTAACTTGTAACATTAAATATTAAGGATACACAGTATGAGATTCTTCTTTGATTATGTCAGAGGGCATTATAAAACGAACATGAAAATTTAATAAAATTTGTTAACTATAAACTACTAATATAACGATTTATAAGTATTATTCAATAAATTAAAAAAATAAAAATATTGAATTTGAGTTTCATACGTATCAAAGTAATCGACTTTATATTATATAATAATTATAAAATCACGAATTAAAATAAAGCAAGAAAATAAGTGGAAAAATTTAAAATTAAAAAATAAATTAAAAATTCTGATTTTAGACTTAAGCACTTAAGTATTTTAGTATTTAAGTTGTAACTTTGTAAGGTTAGTTTTCCATGAAGGTTTATATGGGTGGTATAAATGGTTTATAGAATATACAGGTTGCCTCACTATCGAATTTATTAAGAAGAAGCACGGTATAGGCACAGATACCGTTATACGTAGTGCCATCTCTATATTATTATTACTCTGAGTAGGAGATAACTTCTTATCTTCTATCACGATTTAAGATATTGTATATTGATATTGTATGATATGCATAGAATAAAGAAAAATATGTATCTTAAATCGTGATTCTATACTGTGCCTTGTCGACAAATGTTTAACTCACGAGTCACGAGCATGACTACTTAGTAAACCTAAACTTTAGATCTGTGGTTAAATTGAACGTTTTTGAAGACTCATCTATCAAAATTAATGTCTATAGCATAGAATAAAGATTAGTCCATATTCCCTATGATATTTGATTTTTAATTTTATAAGATCAAAGATTTGTCCTAAGTAAATAGTAAGTAATAAGTACTCATGTGTCCATGGTCTATGATCAAATATTCAAATGATTAACTTTTAAATTAATGGCAAAATAGTAAATATTTATAATTAATGACCATATCTAGTTTAATTATTCACATCAATTAAAATTTGATTCATAAAAATTATTTTTATGTATTCTTAATTTTTATTTAATGTATTTCATTTATATAAGAATATAAATAAGTACTTAAAAAAAATTTGTTGGTCGACAGTAGCGCATATAAAGTTCAAAAAATAAGAATCATAATATAATATGTCATTAAAATTTATAAATATAATTTCAAAATAAATTGGAAAGAGTTTAATATATAATTTGAACTCGCTTAAAAATGGAACGATTTAAAAAAGATTTTAGTTTCATTATTTTGGATGAAATAGCACTAGAAGGATTAGATGGAATTACTATTGAAGGTAAAATTTTGTTTTTTTAAGAAAACTATTAACGTAACATGTTTTTCTATTTTTTAGCACTATGTAAGAGATTGTCAAATAATTGTGATTGGCCCTTAAAACCAGTTGATGATTCAATAAAAAAAATTATATGGTCATTTGTAGTTTTTTTGAAAAATGTAGATTTTTACAGGCTTGAAAACCCTAGGGATCCTTTAATAATATATAATCGTTTTGAGTATATTCACACTGATTTTGGTTCATTATATGAACCGGTAATTTTTTAAATATTTTGAATTTTGATCGTTATTGAGTTTTTTTTAAATTAAATTTATTATTAGGAAAACATACCAGATGATATCTACCCTAACTATCCGATTGAAGATGGACCAATTATGGGATCATGTAAAGAATATTTTACAAGATTTAATCTGGGTTCATTTCCTAGAAAAATATCAATTGAAGAAGCAGAAAAAAGGTTTGAATTATTATTAGTAATAGTAATAGTAATAGTAGTAGTAGTAGTAGTAGTAGTAGTAGTAGTAGTAGTAGTAGTAGT